>LR572164.1:5786-18965 GCA_900536345.3 Caenorhabditis sp. 39 LS-2015
CGAAGACGAGATGCGTGCCTACTTGCAACAAGCTCGTCAGGAACTCGGCGCTCGTCTCTGCGACCTTGCCTTCCCGGAGCCACAAGAGAGACCGTCCAAGTGGTGGCTCTGCTTCGCCCGTCGACGATTCATGGACAAGGGACTCGTCGGACAAGGTGTCGTTCTGTGATTCGCTCACTTTTTGCTCTTTTCGACAGGCCGAAATCCTCTCGTTATATCGCATGTGATTCCATTTGTATCCCTCATATTCCACTTTCTCCTCATTTTCCATGTAATTATTTATTCGATTTTGGCGTTCACAATATGCTTTAAAACTACGACTATCCATGAAAATCCTAAAATTAGTCAACGCGTTCGATAGGAATTCTGCTTTGAGCCCATTATTGATAGTAGAAAGGCGATTGTATCATGTACGACATCGGGAGATGTGATTTGGCAGCGTGCCAAGTGACTTCTAACTTCTTCGGGTAATGCAGATACCGGGGAAGACTAGAAATGCGAAAGTAGCAAGATTGACAAACTAATCAACTTACAGCTAGCCTTTCCAAGTCGTGAGGAGAGAAAGAACCCATGGCTTTGCTCAAAGAAGGATCGGGAGAAGTCGCCGACAATGCACTGGTCAGAGAAGACTTTGCGGAAGTTAGAATCGCGAGATCCACAGGATTTAGTTGCTAAAACGTCGACTTTGAAAGTGGAAAACGCGCTCCAATTCAAAACTCACGTGGAATTTGTAAACGAAAAACGCCTGCTCTGCCAGCGTGTCATTCAAATTCTCCATCATATTCAACTGATCCTTCTCGGTACTGGTCAACTGGTGGCGGACCTGTTCGATGATCTCCACGGACCGATCATATTGCTGGAACATCTCTCCAACTTCTCGTTGCTGCGTGGCATCGCAGAAATAAGCGGTCTGCAGGATACGAATGTTTGCAAATGAGAAGAAAATCAGTGGACTAACCCTCTCACAAACATAAGCTCTCAATCGATCGATTCTCATGGAATCTATGAATCGGTTGATTTGAGTTGATATGGTTGGATCGAATGATGCAGCGAGGCGGATTCTGGAGAGACAGGAACCAGCAGAAGGCGAAGGAGTTGGCGGTGGAGCAGTGTGCTCCTGGATTTTGTTTTTTTTTTTCATTCTTCTTTATTATTTCTGTATCCTACCTGATAAGAAGGTTGTTGCGGGATATGCGGTTGTGGCGGTCCCGTCAAATAACTATTTTCTTGTTGATTCGAAGAATATTCTTGCGGTTGATGGTTATAGGGAGAAGATGGAAGTGAAGCAGGCGGGGGAGGGTAATCGACGGGCGGTTCATAGTGATTCTGATGATAATTCACAGAAGAAACTCGGGAGAAGCTACAGAAGACAGAACAAAACAGGAAGATGTCGGAAACCATTCGAATGCGGGTCGAGAATCAATGACAGACAACAGAAAACACGGGCGGGAGTAGAGTACACGAGAATCTGGTGATGGATGGGTGGCAAAAAGTAATCCGGAATAAAAATCAGACTGGGGATGGGGTGGGATGGCAAATTTGGAAGCGACGAGACGAGAGAAGTGATTGACGATGCGTGACGGGCGGGAAGGGACAGTTTATTGGCGGAATGGAATATATATTTTTGGGGGGCAAGGGGTCGGCGGAAAATGTGACGAAACAGAAGAATAATTCATTTCTGATGTGACTATGTGCTTTTGTCGCAGAAAAACTAGTAGCAAGGTTGGTTCTTTTTTTCTTGTTGAGAGGAACGTATTCGCAATCAGGATGAGCGGTTTATGGGACCAATTTTTCCACAGACAGTTTTCAACTTGATTTTCGGTGTTTTATCGTACTGGCTTTCCAGGAAGACGTTGACGAGGACAAAAGAGGAGAGAACAGCAAAAGGAATGGACGGGATCTACCACTGCCACAGGCACCTGCTGGGGTTCCGGTACCTGCTCAATCTCCAGTGAAACCGGAAAATGGGAAGAGCGAACCGAAGGCGAGGCTGGCGAAGAGTTTTCCAAGAGCGAAGAAAAGCAAAAAGCATCGTAAGAGTTTCTTCTGATTTTGATCCGAGAAAGTTTGTCTTTAGGTCCATCGGATGAAGATACTGTTTCTAATGTGAGTTATTTTGCCCAAGACAATTTCTTCCTAACAGCAGCGCAATTTTCTAATCAGCACAATTTTTTAGCAGCCCCAAAATCTAAGCAGCACTATTTTTCTAAGCAGCGCACTTTTTCTGAGCAGCGCAATTTCTAAGCAGCGCACTTTTTCTGAGCAGCGCAATTTTTCTAAGCAGCGCAATTTTTCTAAGCAGCGCAATTTTCTTTAGCAGCGCAATTTTTCTGAGCAGCGCAATTTTCCTTAGCAGCGCAATTTTTCTAAGCAGCGCACTTTTTCTGAGCAGCGCAATTTTTCTGAGCAGCGCAATTTTCCTTAGCAGCGCAATTTTTCTAAGCAGCTCCAAAATCTAAGCAGCGCAATTCTTTTTAGCAGCCCCAAATAATTATTCCAGATTCCCGACGAAATGCCCGATTTGGAGATCAACCGTGAGCACCCGGAGCCGTTCTACACGGATGAGCAACTCATGTGAAGAAGCATATATGACAACTTGGACCGGAATGATTCCCTGAAATAAATTTAGTGTTTTTTCTGTGAATGAGAACTTTCTGATTAATTAGGAAGCTAGCAAATGGCTAATTGTGGGAGGAGGACGAATGGCGAATGGCGAAACATTCGAGAAAACCAGTTTTCGAATGGGACGGAACGGATCGGGACTCGATTGCGTGATTCTATTTCTATTTCTTCATGACCATCTTGAAGTCCACTCTCAGAATGGACGGAGAGGCGAGAACGGTCCTTATTCATTTTTCCTTCACTTCCTCAAAGTGTCAATTCAACCCGTCCATCTGTCATCTTTTCGGTTCCTTTTTGCTGTGGGTGAAGTGAAAATGCGTCCTACTTTTTTGAGATGAAAGGCCTTGAATTGACATCCTTCTCGACGATTTTACGCCCTTTTCAACATTTCCTTTATTTACTACCACTTTTTATACGGACGCCGCCGACTGACCGGCGGGAACGTCTTCTCGCGCGCCATCTTGATGAATTTATTTCGCCGTTCTCACGGAATATAAGAACAAGTGGAATGATGAAGAGGTTCGCAGATCGAATCGAGAAGGTATTCTTCAATTCTTCCATCTGCCATAAGTCATTGACCGTATTTGTTCTTTTTGAAGGTATTGTGCTTTGGTTTTGGGGGCAAACCTGATTCCTAAAAAAATTCTCTGATTTGAAAATGCTTGCAATTAGAGCCAAAGCTGAAATCTCTACTAATTACTCCATCAGATTATCACCTACATTTCCTACTGTCTGGTTCTTGTAACAATCTCCCAATTGTAAGAGGCCACTTGTTATCAACATATCCACTTGGAAATCAGGTCGCAATTACTTTTTTCTCTGTCTCCAGTTGATAAGAGAATCAACTAATGGGAGTTTTCGCAGTTGAGAAGTGACATCCATTCGCAATCACAATCAGTGTTGAATGGAACTATTTGGCTGATTCACAGTTAACTGAATGATTTCGAAATCTCTATTTCTCACGTCTTCTGAATCCTCCTTTCTCTATTTTCAGTTCGTGACCACTCTCGTCCTTGAAATGTTGCAATGTTTGCCATCGATCCCTTCTTCCTTTATATTTTCCTTCAATTTCCTCACGATTCCACCTCATTTTTGAACTACCTTGTCCCCAATTCTTCCCTTCATCACCTCTGATCTCTCTCGAAATGCGCGAACATTTTGCAGATGATGACACCATTATCATCCACCATTCCCCTTCTCCTCCTTCTTCTTCCTCTTCTCGTCTCTTCCGAATTCCAACATTTCTCGTCTTCATCGTCGAAGACAGTATACGGAAGCCAGGGTGCCGGGGAAGGTGACAAGATTATTCTGACGGCCCATGGCATGGGAATGGATGATGTCAACCGAGTGGTGATTCCTGGTAATTGTGGGGTTCTGGTGAACTTGACATTGAACAATTGCAGTGCACAACGGTAGAATCCCTCCGCTTCCATGCGTAACTGCTAATGCAGGGACCCATCCTCACGGGTCCACATTCACCAAGAACAACTTCCATTATTCGTGTAATAATGGAACTGCTGAAGTTGTCGGTACGACTTGAACATCAAAACTGTATCTTAAAGTTCTATGTTTTATTCAGCCTGTCTTGCCGACGATGGATCCGTTATCCAATTGGGAAGAACATTTGTGAGAAGTGGAATGAAGCATTACTGCAACATCCAATCGGATTTTGTCACTTATAAGCAGGAGAGCATGTGCTATGAGAACGGAATGCACTACAACATTGGAGACTCGTTCCGCAACGGATCCTTCAAACTGGCCTGCAAGGAATCTGGAATTTATGTTGAAGGTGGGTGCTGATCTGATGAAAGCTCAATAATTTGTTTCTCTGCTTCAATAATCATTACATTCCCATTTCAGGATGCTACATGCAGAACAGTTTCAGCGACCTTCTGATGGCCGGAGAGTCCCGAATCGAGAACGGAAAGCGTCACGAATGCGAGATAATCGGCCCCGGAAAGGTTCGATACGTGGTCAAAAGTGAGTGGTCACACGGCTCTTACGAAGGCGCTTATCACTTTCAATTTTTGATAAGAGTCACAGCATATGTGTAATGAGAACTTTGTGCTTTGTGACAGAAGCATTTCGAAGAGGCACAGATCAGGTTCTTTGCAGTGTTGGGATGTATGCACGAGGGACAACAGTACAGTACCGGACAGATGTGGACCCATCAACATGTCAGATATCAGTGCAAAAACGACGGAACTCTTCTTGTTTTGGGTAGGTTACTGTGATTTCGTTGAAATTGGCTATTACGAATTTTAATTTGAAAGAGAAGGGTGCAAAGTGTTATCAGATTGTGAAACTCACTTTTGATAACAAAAAGAGCACAGGTCAAATGAGTTTTGTCAACGAAATAGGGCAAAATGCTTGAAGGAAGTTAAATTTTATGACCTGAAACTTTAAGTGATATTTCGAAAGAAATCAGCGACGGTATACTGTACCCTAACTTTCGAAATAAATCTATTATGCGTTCCTAAGATCGTAAGAGTTGAGATTTCAAACGCGGCCGGGTCCCGCCACGATATCCTCTTTTTTTTGTGAAATTACGGTAGAATCCACCGTAGTTTTTCTAAAAACAAAGAAAATCGTGGCAGGACCCGGCCGCGTTTGAAATTTCACCTCTTACGATCTCTGGAACGCATAATGTCATTAGTTTCTTAATTTTCCATCTGTGTTTCCATGAGTCCCTTGACACTTCAATCCGCTGATTCCTAATTGTTTTATTTCCAATTTCGAATTCAAATTACCATTGTTCGCCATTAGCCACATGACACCATCCGAATTATGAAATCGTGATGATAGCACGAAAAATGCCACGGAAAACGGTCCATTTTCAGTGATAAAAAATTTCAGCAAATTTTAAGAAGAATCAAGGCAGTCACGAGAATGAACTATATAGACTACAAGTCACCTTTACTTGTAGTCATTCGAATTCCGAAAAACGCGCCAAGAAACAATTTGAAATTTGAAAAATGAGCGAAATGCAAAAGACGCTTCTAATTCCAGGTTGCATCGACGACGGATTGTTCATTGAACTTGGAAGGGACTTGCTGATGAATGGAATGGCTCACAGATGCTATCAAGTCAACACCACAGTCTTCTATCACAAGTGAGCAAATTCTCGTAAATATTACTGTACTTTCAGACGAAATGGGTTCTGAGAAATGATATTAAGCAGAAAAGGACGAGGGAACGAGGAGAGAAAGTGCTGAAAAACAAGCTACGTCTAGTCTGATCTAGAGGAGAGAAAGTGCTTTTGAAAATTGGAAAGCACCAAAATAACCATGGGAAAGTAGTTCTAGCAGCGCAATTTTCGAATTCATGTAGATTTTCTAAAAACTTCCTCATTCTCTTTTTTTTCCAATTTCCCGCCACCAAAAACCAAACCTATTAGTATCCTCGAGACAGACAACAGACAAATTAAATTTGAACGATAATCATCCTAACAGACCAGGAAAAGAATGGTGTCCACCTTGTGACATCAGTTATTTTTTTCAGATTTGCATGTGAAGAATCATCATTGTCTCAATGTGTTTCGCAGATGAGTCAACGAAGATTCAGAAGACACGAGGAGAGAAGAAAGAGGGTTTGATGTGAGCATTGACGAGTACTGAATTACATGAATACTGGTGAACATGCATTCGTTTTAATAAATATTGTTTTAATGTTTTTTGGATTCTAATTATCCTGTTCACAGGAGATCCATTCTGAACAGAAGTTGTGTTGGCAAAAGCATCGCAGAACAAAAAGTAAAAAAAAAGAAAAAGAAACAACAAATACAAAATTATCCGAATACTTTATTCTTTGTTTTTTGTTCGTGAGATTTGTACTGGCAACAACCCGTGAAATTCAAAGAAGGAAGAATATCTATCAGAGACTAAGCGAACGTCATCTGGACGATAGAGAAGACGTGGAGACATTTGTGGAAGAGGAAGTATCTTCTATGCACGTGATCGTTGAATATCTGGGTTGCGGCGAGGACGAGCAACTCCTCTGGACAGTTTTGTGCAGAGGACGTAGCTCTTGTTTCTGGTGTAGTAGTCGGTGAGTTCGACGAGGTTTCTGGAATGAAGAAAATTAGAAATTGAAATTGAAGTGGAGATCTAAGAAACTCACTTGAATGACTTGTCAATGTCCAGCTGGAATGCTGTGTTTCCATTCTTCTTCTGATAGTTCCGAATGACAAGATGTTCCACTTTGGCGCCTCTCCAGATCGAGAGAACGTATCGTTGGCGGAAGTAGGAGATGAGGAACGAGGATTGGGTGAACCCGTTGGACATCAGAATTCGTTCGGCCGACTTTGGATCGACGTCGACGAAGAACCAGGACTGCGCTTTGTGGATGTCTTCCATTCGGGTAGTACTCGACAACTCCTCGGCACTTCCCGATTTGGCTTTCTCAGCTGCTTTACTGCCTTGTGGAATCAACTTGACCCCTCCAGTCTTCGAGAATTTCACGGGAACGAGGTCACAGTCATCATGGTGAGCTGGCAGTTTGCTGGTCGTTGGTCTGATTCCGAAATCCATCTCAACGAAATCCGGCTCGAATTCACTGGGTTTTGAGGCCTTTGATGGGACGAGATCTCCAGTTGAGAGACTACGGTATTGCTTGTCACTGAAATCGGTTTTTTGTGATAATTTCCCTTTGTTACTCAGTGATAAGAGTGTTTAATAACTGATAAGCTAGAGTGTAGTAACTTACGATTTGATGGCGTTGGTCCAGTTGCGAACATGGTCGATGATGGCGGAAAAGCGGCGGCGTTGAGCCAGAATGGTCATTTCTCAGTTGATTGTGATTGCTGTAGTTGTTTGTTTTCTGGAAGACAAGGAACTTGTGCTGTGAACGTAAACAAAAGATAAGAGAATGCAGGGTGATGTCCCCTAGAGAATGAACAGAATCTTTCGCCTTAAAAAAGGATGGTGGGAAAAAAGTGGGCGGAGTTTCGGGGGGACACGTGTGAGAAGGAGGGGACAGATGATAAGGAATCGCTGAGAAGCGGTGGGTCTCGCTCTCTTCGCGGAATGCACTATCTCTCATTCCGTTTTGATCGCCCTTTGAATCGGTCTCAGCACGTCATATTTGAGTGGAAGCGTAGGGATCGCCGGACCGCCTCTTTTGTGACAGTTTAGTATCTAACTGATAATGGCAACGTGATTGTTTCTCTAGGTTGACTTCTGTTCTCATTTCTTCTCTGCTATGGGGTCAAGGAACGAAACGAAACAAAACTGATTCTGATTTGGATCGAATAGTGGACTTGTTTGAATTTTGGGACTTCCTAGAGAAATGCTTATTGTAAGTTCTATTTGAGATTGCATCAGAATGGGAAAAGACGAGAAGACACGAATTATGATCAAATTATTCTGATCAACTACACCATTTCAAGCAGCGAAATGACACCGATAAGACAAAGAGGAAGCAACGCTGCGGTAGGTGGAGGTGGAGGAAGCTACACTTTGACTACGATTAGAAAATGGAAAATAGAAAATTCTAGAAGAAAATTGGCAAAATTGAATTGACTGACAATGAGAGCAGTATTTAACAACCATTAGAAACACCGAGTAACTAATCAAATAGTCTGAAGAATAATGGACGGGGTCGGTCTATAATAAAAGAATAATAGAACGAGTTTGGTAACTGATAGCACGGAGTGAGGAAGGAGGCCAAAGACTGGGAGGCGCTGAAAATGGGAGAAGATAAAGAAAAGAGACGGAGAAATGAAAAACGGATACTCTGAAATGACGAAAGTGACCAAATGTACTTGAAAAGGACACTTGTCGTGTTCTCTCGACGTCTCTCTCCCTCTCTCTGTTCTTCTTTTCCTTCTCAGAAGTCATCGCCGAGGGGAGGTACTGAGAAATAGAATATGTAGGCGAAAAACACAAAAATAGAGAACACAGGCTCCTCCCATCTCTCCAGAACCCATAGACCAAACGGGAAATGGTGCAAAAGGGAGAAAAACAAGAGAGCGAAGGCAGCAACTCGTGATACTTTGGGGTAAATAAGTAGAAAAAACGGGAACGAATGGGAGATGAGATGGACGGCAAAAACATGTGAAAGAGCGGGAATGAAAACAACTTCCTGGAACGAACACGAAGGTGAAACTTCGGCGCCCGATTCCGATTCCGTTTTGCTTCGCAATTGTCTAGACAATATCCCCCTGCCCCCAGTGCTGGTCAGAATAGAAATCGTAGGGGGGAGGTAGGTGATGGAGAATGAAAATTGAGAATGGAGAATTCTCAATTTTTCAATTCCATTTCCCAGAAGCTAGATAAACGGCGGTGATCTTTGTATTAGCGCAGTGCCCATGTGACTATGCCTAATTCATTTTCATTTTTACAGCTAACCGCCCATTAGATCTGATAATTAGGTAGCGGTGATGTATAATTGAGCAGAAACTTTCTTTGTTTGAAATGGAACATGAAATTTGGGGGCTTCAAATGTTAACTTGTGATATGGAAAAGGTTGTTGGAGTTATCAGGATCAGGTGTTGCTCAGAGAAACATTTCTATGTTAAATAAGACAAATATTTAGCTCTCAGAAAATGCGAGCAGGGCCCAATTCTTGCGTGCCAATCGGCAATAGCATCCAAAAAAAAAAAAAACCAGGGATGGATAGAATGAGCTGCCAAGTAAGGGAGGGAGACTAAAAAGGCACTAACATGGAGGGCAGCGGACGGGGAAATGATGTGCGAGGGCAGAGAATGATGAGTCAGTGAATTAGGGGAGCCACGGGAGGTGATAATGCATTGAGGATACTCAATGGCGTTCATTCATTTCGTCAGATGAGGAAGTTTACGGAAAAAATGAGGTTGAACTGAAGGGAACATTGCTGGTGTTGTTTCAGTGCATGATGCAATTTCGGCGAGAAATAAAATTTGAAAACGTGCACTCTGCGCGATAAATGCCTAGTTATTCAAAAGTTAAACCAACTATAATAAAGAAAAAGTCTAAAAATGCTCTCTCTTCCGCACCAAATCGGATTACGGAGAGCTCAACTATACGAATCCGCATGACGGACTCACGGCTTATCAATCTCTTTCTCTTTTATATCCCCCGGTCATTTGATGGGATGAGGAGACGCGAGGAATGTACATATGTCTGTATTTTTAGCGTCTCCCCATGAACCACGCCATTCCATTGCAATCCGCAAGATACCGGATGATTCAAGACTCTTCCAGACATGCAATCCTCCCACTGGTCACTCTTCCTCTCTTCCTCTATTCCATTACGAACTGTTTCGAAACGGTGACCTTCTCCTTTTCCGAATGACGCCGTATCGCAGAAGGTGGCAGGTTGACAGAAAAACGATAAGAGGCAAATTTAAGGGATCAGAGATTAAAAAATGAAGTTGATGGTGGTTGAACAGAGCGGGAGAGGAGGCGGGGGGAGAAGAGAACAGAACAAGCAATTAATGAGGGGCGAATGGATGGACACTGTACTCTTACCGGAGAGTGGCATGTGGTCAGTTGAGAAGAACAAAATGAGAGGGAAGATCTGTAGGGCTTCGCTTATCTAGAAATTGAGCAGTTTGAGAAATTGTCCTGCTCTATGAAACATGGATGTTCTCTAACAAAGTTCAACGTGTCAAAGTTGAAATAAACCAAAATCAAACACGCCAAAAAGTTGATTCGAAAACCCCTAGTGAACGTGCACAGACTCTGAAAGTGGAGAGCAAACAGCAAAAGGTATAGAGACCGAAAGGACAAACATTTGATGGGTGGCCAGAGGGTTTATGGGAAACTGTTCAGTTCAAAGGAGAGCGGTAAACAAGGATCGAGCATTTTCGATTTTGATTTGCGGATATCGGGTATCGGGTACAAAAGTAGTTTTTTTCAACAAAAAACGTGACCAGAGGTTATCAAATTCAGCTGTTTTTAAAAGGGCATAATCTATTTTCCACTCGTCCACACCACACCTTGACCATAGAAATAGAACGGGGATTCCGCATGCTCCAAAATACAATGCAAACAGTGTAGATTGCCGTAGTCTAGCCAGAACTGCAAAGATCAGAAGATCACTTTGATTCGGCCATTCCCCATGACAGTTCAGTTCCCCCTGTATCTCCAGAATTCCGACAGAAACCAAC
The DNA here is from genome assembly GCA_900536345.3 of Caenorhabditis sp. 39 LS-2015. Lineage (NCBI taxonomy): Eukaryota > Metazoa > Nematoda > Chromadorea > Rhabditida > Rhabditidae > Caenorhabditis > Caenorhabditis waitukubuli. The sequence continues at coordinate 16,497 of LR572164.1, forward strand.
GGGTTTGATTTTTTCGTTCCTCCTCCTTCTTTTCCATTCGAATCCCTTCCCTCACATGACTGTCAAACGAGAAAAAGGAACTACACGGGCGGAACATGAGAGATGAATGTCTTCTCCTTTCCCCCTTTCATGTCCATGTGACATTTGCACTTCTCCCACGGCAATCTATCCGTTTCCCTCTTCTCCCTTTTTTCGTACGGTTTTCGTGTATTCTCACGCACTTTTTCATGACGCACAAGTCGAATTTTCGAGAAGAAATGCTACAGACGGAATGGAATGGAATGCACTTGCCAAAAATGGGATTGGGGAAGGAGATACAGAGAGAGTACATTGAAATCGTACTGTGAAGGAAAGGAAATGGGCCAATTACAACATTAGGTCTGAAAAATTGTGCTGAACGGGTTAGAAAAATTGCGCTGCTTACAAATATTGCGCTGCTTAGGCAAATTGCGTTGCTTAGAAAAATTGCGCTGCTTAGAAAAATTGCGCTGCTTGGGAAAATTGCGCTGCTTAGGAAAATTGCGCTGCTTAGATCATGAGTTGCGCTGCCTGTTCAAATTGCATCTTTGTTGCAACACTTGCAGGTTTTTGCAAGCCGTTGTTCCGATGCTCTCAAAACCGCCGATGTCAATCATAATTCGTCATTTCCCCCATTGTTGGCATTTCACAGTTGTAATGTTCGGCATCACTATCATCAGCTGGTATGTTGCTTGTCGATTTTCGAAAAACGCCGCGGAAAACACAAAATACAAAGTACAGCTTGTGGACAGGATCAAAAGAGGGTCTTTGGAACTTCAGGTGGAGAATAATTTTACTTTATGGAAAGCTGTCGTTTTCTGCAGAAATCCATGAATTAGGGGATTTTTCAAAACGCACTTTTGATCCAAAAAAGAGGGAAACGCACGGATTTAGGGATTTATACGCTGCGCATTTAGTTGATTGCATAAAGAAGCCTCGATTCACTTGGATAAGAGTAAAAGCTGAAAATGAACTTTCTAGCTAAACTTTTTTGAGGAAGTGCAGTTTTCCAAGTCTCTAGAATAAATGGTGATTTGATAATTCTGCCGGAACCTTCAGAACTTTGCCAGTTCGACGGTTCCAGACTAATATACGCCAAGGTTACTCGGCTCACTCATGTATATCCTCCTCGGTGATAAGCTCATCCGCTTCCTCTAATCCTCTGCTTCTCAAAAGTACAGTCACCAGTCACCATGTCCTCTCCGATTAAACCATCTCGAGTGAGAAGTGTTACACCCGATCACTGATCCGCCTTCTCAAAAACTGATGATGATCCATGCTTAGGTCATCTAGTGCCCCTTCCCCGATTCAAGTTTCAATGTCATTGTTCTTGTTCACCTCTTACAACATCTTCTCTCCTTTCTATTCTGATGCTGATCTGATCATTGATAGATTTTGCGAAACCGGAAACCTCAAGCTTCTGATGTCACTTCTTCCGCCTGTAGGACCGCCCGCCCGCCCGCTTCTTCAGGTGGTGGAAAAGAAAAGGAAAGAAAAGAGAAGAAAAGAGATATTGATAAGGAGGACAGCGGAAAGAAATTTGCGTATTACTGCGTGGCAACGGGACGGTTTGTCAACGAAATTGGGCAAGAATGGAAAGGGAGAAGTGGGGAAAGATAGGATGAAGTGAAGGAGAAGGAGACGGGGACGGGGACCGGGACCGGGGCATGATGGATGGGACGAGGAAGCAAATCAAACGAAGAATCCTCATTTTTCGGGCCAGAGGGCACTTTGCAGAGACCATATTACCGTTTTCTAGCAAAATGAGCTATTTGGCCTAGAGAACGCAAGCCACAACGCCACACGCAACTCGCGACTGTCGGAGCGAATACAGTGAAATGTTTCGCCAAGTTGTTATGCGCCTTTAAACAGTAACCCAAAAATTAGTAACCCTTTGTTATAAACCGTATGCCGCTTCGTTTTAAAGACACATAACAATTTTGCGAAACATTTCACTGTAATTACTTGCTCCGAGAGTCGTGCGTTGCGAGTCGCGTCACGACTGGCATTTACTAGGCCAAATATTTCAATTTAGCAGCCAGAAAACATTAATTTTCACATTATTTCCAACTTTATTCACATTCCCAAAGTTTTATTGCTGTCCAACATGCTAGTAGAACTGTTTGCCTCAGTAGCTGTCGTGCTGCTGGCCGTCTTCCCTGCCCCTGTTTCTCCTCCAGTTGTTGCCCCGACAGTCGTGGCTCCAGTGACTCCTCCAACTGTCTGTGTTCCCGTCATTGTCGTTCCGAATCCAACTCCCGTTAGTCCGCCAGTCGTTCCAGATACATCGCATCCGTACCGTTTGTACATTCCTCGATACCAAATGCCAAAAACGGTTCGGCGAATTAAATAAAAGATGGCTGCACCCAAAAACAGTGTCAACAGAGTTCCAGTGACAAATCCAAAGAAGACACCCCATATCCACCATTTTCCAGTGACATATGCGCCTGC
>LR572171.1:0-13285 GCA_900536345.3 Caenorhabditis sp. 39 LS-2015
AGCTACAAAATTTTTCAGTCATCGGATGCATGAGAAAATCAAAAAAAAAATTTCGATTAGAAATTTTTGATTTTATTTTTTATATGTGGTGTATGACATGAAAATTTGATGAAATGAGGTTTTTAAACTTTTCTAGAGGACATAAACGTTGAAAATCGAACGCAAAAAAGATTTGCAAAAAATTTTCCAAAAGTGGGAACCGAACCCACACCCTCATTACCCACGCCGCGCCTCGAACCACTCGGCCACTCGACCAGACGATTCGAGAGCGATCCGGAGGCAGTGATATTTCGGCTGTCACGCGCGCTCGGTCACGCCTGCAATTTTTGGCGCGACAGTGTTGAAGAATCAAAAATCTGGATGTCGACTTGGAGACGTCATAACTTCCGTAAACCGAAAAAGTGGAAGCTAGAATTTTGCCAATCAACTCATATAGAGCTGTTCTTTCCCCTGAAAAATTATGAAAAATATCTGATATGAACGGTAAAAGGACCTCCCTTGTGAGAAACTGGTTTCTGAATTTTTGCGGTCGATCAAGTCCATTTTTTGAAAATGTGCCAAATTAAAAATTTGCGAAATACAATTCTGCATTTTTTGAGCCGTCAACGAAGTCGGTATGATCAAAACTGAGAGACTAGTTCCATTTTTTTTCCGAAAAAAGTCAATCGCAGAAACACGGCGAAACGAATCGAATCGCTTAAGCGTTGCAAAATTCAAAAAATGTTTTTCGCGGTTAAAAGCGAGTGTAACCCTAACTTTTATCATCGGAGCACACTTGCAACATTTCGCAGATCTTCGGCAAAATTTCAGCCAAAAATGCCGAAAATCAGTATAATTCAGCCATGATTAATTGCTTACACACAAAATACATCAGAATTCATCAATTCTCCTCAAAAATCGTCATTCTGACTGATTATTCAAAACATTTCGGAAATAAAAATTTACGGCGCTCTGAAATTCCGCAGCGTTCCCTCTTTAGCAAAAAAGCGCGGGCGTTTGAACGTGAGTTTATTTTTTTCACGCCGTGAGCAATCAAGAAAAACACGTTTAACTCCAGTGAATCTGTGCCATATGTCACGAAAACTTATTATATGATGAAAAACCTATTTTTCAATGATTTCCAGGCCATAAAACTGCAAATATTATTGTTTTCTGGGAAAATGAGCTACATGACCTAGAAAATGCAAGCCGCGACGTGTGGATCTCGCAGCGCTACAGTCAAATTTTTTCGCCAAGTTGCTATGAGGGGGGGGGTCTTCAAAACAGTAACAGAAATCGAAAAAAATGCGTTAGAAACCGTATGCTATTTTAAAGGCGCGTAACAACTTGGCGAAAAAACTTTACTGTAGCGCTGCGAGACCCACGCGTCGCGGCTTGCATTTTCTAGGCCATGTAGCTCATTTTCCCAGAAAACAATGATAACTGAAATTTTAGAAATTCGAAAAAAGAATGCATTTTTATTTTTTCCAAACATTCACCAAAATTTTTAGATTTTTTAAAGCTATTCTTCCAAGGGAAGTGTCTGAACAGTCCAGAGCCGTTTGGTATGAAACCTTGTGCGATCGAAAGAGCATATTTGGGGCATTCCGAATCAACTTTCTAAATCTGCTATAGAGCTCCGTGAGCCGAGAAAGAGCCGCTCAAAGTTTTACCGGTTTCGGATACCGCGCTTATAAGGACAAAAGCACCAGTTGATCGCAGCGACCGGGTAGCCGAGTGGGTTGCAGGTTTGGCTGTAGCGCTATAGAGGTCATGCTCGACTCCCTTTTGGGGTTTTTCCTTTTGCAAGTTTTTTTTCATGTGCTGGTGTCGAAAAAAATGAATCAACATGAATCAACATAGCGACTCAGTTATTTTTCGATACGGAGTCGTTGCGCCTTTCGTGAAGGGTTTGTTCTCAACAACCTTGCCATTGTTACCCTTGCCATTGTTACCGGTTCCTCCCATTTTCCCCTCACTTCAACTTTCATTGTCCCTTCACAGTCTAAGCGTTATCCCCTTATATTTAAGATCCCCTCTGGTGCCACCACTAAATCCTTCCTCCACACCCACCTCTCATTATGGAACAAAATTGCACGGCTCTCGGTTCAGTTCTCCTCCAAATCCCAGTTTCTTGCCTTTCTAAAAACCCAGCCTCCCTCTTTCTACTCCTGTTTTTTCCTCTAATATTTTATCCATCTCTTTTCGTCTATTTTCACTAGTCCTCCCCTTTACCATACTCTCTCCCACCCCTTCTGTTCGGCTGTTTGAGCCCCTGACTCTTGCGGGTCTACCTAGCTCATCCTATACCATTCAGCTTCAATATGTCCACCTTCCCCCCTTCTCATTATTGCCCCATTATTTCTTTCTCTCTGTCACTAATGCTGAATAAATTTCAAATTTCAAATTTCAACATGCTGTGCGCCTTTGTCAGAGGTAGGCGATCCTGTCCATCGAAAATCGCTCCCAGCCGCTGGAAACAGTCGCTGGGAGCGATATTCGCAACAGACGCATGCACGTTTTTGACCCGGCAGGACTCGAAACGCGTTACGAATTTAGGGGGCGGTTTGCAATTATTTTAGGAATTAACCGATTTCTAAATGTATTCTTGAAACTAGGTCTAAAAAATGCATACGCCGTTGACCGACTGCTCCCAGATTTCGACTCGTGCGACACGAGGGACAGCGCTCGCCCACCTCTGGCCTTCGACCAACAGCATTATAATCAGAGACCCGATGTTTCGCAACCCGACGTTTTGCAATTGTAACGTTTCGCAACATTTCCAGGTTTCCCAACTGTAACATTTCGCAACTGTAACGTTTAGCAACTCTACATGAAAAGATGATTTTTTTTCGGCAGATATTGGGAATTGAAGTTGTGAAAAATTGCGAAACGTCGCGTTGCGAAATTTCGGGGTCTCTATAATTAGGCACCGCAATGAGTTTCTCGAAACCCCCTTTTTGGAAAAACTTTTAATTGGAAATCATTCAATATGTCTATGGGAGTCCATTCACAAAAAATCTTTCAAAAATATTCAGTATTTCCGGAGTTACAGCCCTTTTTCTGCGCTCCTTTTTTGCACTGATTTTCTGCCGAGGAGGGGGCGTGGTCTATGGTTGCAAGGACGCGGCGCGGTTTTTCAATAATTTTTTTGACCGGCCGCTGAACTCAAAAATCTATGAAACAGGTTTTTCTATGTAATTTAGTGATTTCAGAAGTTCTAATGTTCATTTTCACAGAAAAAAAAAAAAAAAAAGCTGAAAATTTTCTTCAATTTTTGATCGCAGTTTGAGGCTGAAAATCTCAATGTTCGCTGGAACGAATATCAAATATGATGACAAAAACGGATTAAGCATCCCAAAAACTGTCGGAATCAATCAAAAAATCGAGCGACATCGATTTTTATGGCGAAAAATCCGAAATTTTCTGACTTCGATTTTCATTTTTCAAACCTAACGGGAAAACTAGGAGTTCTCTGATAAAACTGATAATTCCAATCGATTCTACGGGTCAACATACGTATATAAAAGTGGTTTCCACCATGGTCAGTCATATCTGGTCAGCGCCAGGGGTCTACAAAGGTGCAAAATGGAATGGTTAGAAGAAATCGGTCGGCCACGCCCCCTTTCATTGCGGTGCCTATCTATAATTATATTATCTGTTTTTCAAATGGTGACAGTTGGGCTTTGGGGGCGGAGCTTGGGTCTCGCCACGCGTGAGCGCTGTGAGTGCAGTGAGCGCACACGTGAGCGGTTTGCGTTCGAATTTAAATTTGCCAGTTTTCAATGATTTTTTCCGATTTTTTTCATTTTTTCGGGACGCAAACCGCTCACAGGTGCGCTTACTGCGCTCACGCGTGGCAAGACCCAAGCTCCGCCCCCAAAGCCCAACTGTCACCGTTTGAAAAACAGATAATATATAATCAATAGTTTTATAAAACAAGAAAGTCCTGGCGGGACCACCCCCGTCACCGCGTTTGAATTTTAATTCTTTAAATATCAGGAAAGAAGAAAGAATCAATAATATTTACCCGAGACCACATAAGTTCAAGTTGTCCCCAGAAGCAATATGGGGAAGCTTTAAACCATAGTGCCAATTGCACCAAGTTATGAGAAGATAATCCAAATGACTTCGATGTAACGGAAGGTAAACCAACGGGACGCCTGTCTGAGGATATAATTGAAAAATCTTTCAAATCGCATTAAAAAAAAAGTCAAAAAATTTTGTTTACTCACTTTTTCAGCGATTTGAAGTTGCTCCATTTCGTGAGGACAAACTAATAATTCCTCCATCAATCGGCGGAAAACTTTGTAAAGTATATAAGCACAACATTTGCAAATCCACTTCGACAACTTGGCACGAATTTCAGTGAGAAACATGATCGAGCGTTTATGCAACACTTCAATAGCATTGTTTTCGTTGTGGTTCATTTTCAAACTCTCCATAGCGTTTTGAACTCGAGAAGACAGCAAAACCTCTTCTTCGACAAATGGATAGTCGTGAATCAACGGAACCGACCAAGAATACCTGAAAAAAGAATTTGAGTGAGAGATTCAAAAGAAAAGACTTTACAACAGATATTATTCTTTTCTAGCAAAATCAGGAGACCCCGATGATTCGCAACGCGACGTTTCGCAACACTTCGGTGGATTCCACCGTAGTTTTTCAAAAAAGAAGAAAGTCGTTGCGAGACGCAATGCGGCGTTAGAACTTCAACTCTTGCAATTTCGGGAACGCATAATATAAGATATATGAAAAATCAATACGGTATTATGCGTTGCTGAAATTGTAGAGTTGAGATTCAAACGCGGCATCGCGTCTCTTGCACTACACTTGCACCGAGTTTCCGAGATCCCACAACAATTTAATTCTTAGGAAAACTATGGTAATTCTACAGCACATTCACAAAAAAGAAGAAAGTATCTGAGGTTCAAACGCGACATTGCGTCCCGTCAAAAAAGTGATCAAAATTATTTAGAAAAAAACGTTTTCCTCGGGGACTACACGAAAATCGTGGAGAGACCTGGCTATTTCCACAGAGCACGTTTGCACGGAGAGCCATTTTTCTTGAATTCAGTAATAATTTACCTGAAATCTGCCAGAAATCGACGACGATAGTGAAAATTTGCGACAGCATACGGAACCCCAGCAAACTATAATTAGAAATTTTCATTTTAGTCGCCATGCAACTTCTGTACATTGGAGAATTTCAGCAAGTCCACATACGTGTCCCGTAACTGTGTACTTTTCCTGTCCAGCGGAAAACATGTTTTGCAGTGACTCATCAATTCTTCACTGATGGTATTTATTGTCGCAATCAATATTCGCAAGTCAACACTGAAATTATTCTTTGGAATTTGTGCAATTGCATACAAAATAGACTGTAAACTTGTATAACATTTGCAAAAGGTTAGAAAATGCCCAAGAAAAACAGGATTTGCGCCAGTACAGGCTGTACAGATTTTCTGGCGCTGAAACGACACAACCGGTTGAGCTGCAACCTTATATAACAAGAAACAGATTCGTTAATGAAAGCTCCAAAACCGGGGAAAAGCGAACGAAATTCGGCGATCACGAATGTGACAGCCTGCATGTGAAAGGATAAGGGCGCGATCACGTTTAAACTGCAAACGCGTCTGTAAAACAGGTAACGTAAGAAAAATGATGAGAATAGTATTTAATATTTGCACCGAAATGCCAGGTAATTTTTCATTAATTCAATAAATTATGAATAGAAGCTTCGATTCAGAACCTTAATCAAACTTGAAATTTTATTCACAATGCAATATCTCTGAGCATTAACGGTATCGACGAAATGAACATAAGACAAATAGGATTTAAATTAGAAACTGGCGTAAAGCGAAACCGGGTGTGACAGGCTGAGTGGAGGGAAGGGTGTTAGCGAGGAAAAGAGTGAGCAAAAATAAAAAATTGAATTCCATGGATCTTACTCGTTTAAAACCCGTATAAAACTATGAAATTTGATATGAGAATTCCGTTGAAGAAAGGCAAGAGGTGAGTGGTCCTTTTTGTCATGTGTATTTTCCGTGATTGTTCCGAACAATTGGGGTGTCAATCAGAGTAGAGCAGAGTTGCGGTTGGCCGAATGTACTCTCCAGAGTATGGTTGACCGGAGTTTTTGGAATTGACATCAACGGAGGTCGAACAGGCGATAGGAAATCACTCGATCGCAAGGAATTATCGACATCTGGAACTGATCGAACCGGCGTCTCAAATCCTGATCTGAAAACATTTTTTTATCGCTATCTGTAATTTAAAAAAAAACCGTTTTCTTGCCTTCCTTTGCTTTTTTGTGTACTTCACAAAGAAAATGAGCACAAAAACTGTTACAACTCCCACAAAGGCTAGTGCAATGGCTGTGGCAAGTCTAATATTCCGATGTCTTTCATTTACTTCTTTTTCTAGAATCATCTCGCTGGTTAGTTCATTGATATCATAGGGAACAAAAGTGGACAACTCAGGGCGTGCGAAAACGGGAAGTTTCCGTAAAATTTCTTCAATTGATATGTTTTTTTCTGTTGCTCCAGCGAACATTGAAGTCAATGAAGAAGTGTGTTGCTTGAAGTGTTCCAATAAGTCTTGGGGCAAAAGTCGCATGTCCGGTACTTCGCCTCGAGTGACCGACTGAATTACTTCCACAGGTATTTTGCTTAGGTTGTAACCTGGCGGCAGCATTTTCAAAAGATCAAACATTGCGGGACTGAAGCCAACATTAGACGAATTACGTTGGTCGGAGATTTGGATAGGACGAACGGGAACCCCGTTAATTTCCGGCATTTGATGAGTATAATACTCCTAAAAAACTATTTATTATCAGGAAAACTAATAAAATTACCATAATCGTTTTCGTTTGATTTGTATCGAGGCCAGGTAATGCCTCTCCAGACATTACTTGAGTGACTAACTTTGACGGTAACTTTTCGAGAGGTGGAAGAACTTTTTCTTGACCAGCCACAGGGTTACCCGAAAGATTAGCCGAAGCAGCAGTGTGCATTTTACGCATAGTTTGCTTTACAACCGAATCTAGAGTAGCTTTGTCGATGCCGGGAATTTGACCCCCGTTAATAACATATTGAATCATAGAAGGATCCATCTTGCTCAAATCAACATCCCCGAAACCAGGAACATTTACAACCATATTGGGAATCGATCGGATCAGTTGCTCTATATCACTAGCGACAGGTTGCCCACCGGTTGCAAACCTAACAAGAGGGCCAGTAAACTGGAAAATGGGATGGTTCTAAAGGGAATTCAAGGAAGCACTACCTCTTCGATTGCCTCATTCAATTTCTTGTTCGGAACCGGGAGAGCTCCATTTGTTGAAGGACCAGCACCAAATCCAGGAATAGCTCTGAGCGAAGGAATAGTCTGCAAAATTTCAAGCGTGATGTAATTGTTTAGGTCTCCTGTGTGAATGAAATTAATGTATTTGAACTGCATTGAACTCACATTTGTGATAGTATTTACGAGTGGCAATGGTGCCATTCCACCGGATGCACTGTTAACGCTACCGAATGGCTGAAGCGACGGCAAAAAAGACGAAAGCAGCGAAGTTTGGGCATTAGGGTGAGATAAGCCAATTAATCGACTCCCTTCGCTTATAGTTTCATTAGCCTTTTTCATCATTAAATCTTTGAGCCGAACGCCGGCAAACTTTTCCGGTCCATAACATCGTATATCTTCTTGAAAGGGTAAAAAAGTTCGGACTTTGTTGTTAACTAAATAAACCAAAAAATCGTTGAAGGATTCATCACAAATGAGCCGATTTCCTGTAAATTTTGTTCAAATGTTCGCTTCTCTGTTTTTGCCGATTTTCAGTAAAATTGAATAAAATGCTGACGAAAATGGTTGAACCTAACATCGATTAAAAACGCATGACAGCTGTATGAAAACCGCGGCGGAAAACGCGCAACCACCTTTTGCCCATCGATCCCAGTCGATGGGCAAAAGGAGCACGTTGTTCAGCCCTTCCAATGTGCAAAGGAGGCGCTTGCGGTTGAACCTGCACAATTTCAGCTCAACAAAGCGCTGCATAATTCTGGAACTTCGTATATGGCGGAGGACTAAAACTGGCTCCTCCCCGCTTTCGAAAAGAGCGGAAGTTCAAATTGACTGATTCTTCTCAGAAAAGCTGAAAAACGCCTCTCATGAACAAAAACAATGTAATCTGAAGAAAGATGTCATTGTAAAACGTATTCAAACATGTTAAAACAATTTTTTATATCAGTCAATACGCAACATCTTCAGACCGCGGGTGCCACCGACATTTTTAAATCTAAATTTCGCCTTAACAAACAAAGAAAAAATTGGAAAAATCGAGCGTTCAGTCTGAAAAATCAAAAACTAGCCTGGTTCGGTGCATTTTTTGAAGAAACACGATAAGTTCGTCAAAGCGCACAGAAAACGCGCTCTACCGCACATTTTATACGTTATTGAAGGGCAGCCTGTGTATTCCTTAAAATTTGTAAAAACACATACCGTCAAGTAGAATGTTGGCGATTTTTTTCGTGAAGACACCAGTTGTAACTCCGGATAACATGTTATGCGATAAATCTAACCAAAACAATTTCGCTGCTTTATCGAACGAACCCTGTGAGATATTTGTAAGAATCAGAAAGAAAAAAAAAGAAGTCAACCTCTCCAATTTGTGAAAGTTTATTGTTTCCCAGATCGAGGGTTGTAAGATGGGTTAGCTGTGGGAACGAAAACCGGTCAACGAGTCCCAGAGAGTTGTTTCTAAGACTGAGTTGTTGCAGATGTCGTATCCCATCAAATGTTCCACGTTCTCAAATTGTTTTTTTAATGTGGAAAAACATGGGTCGCAACGTACCTAGTTTAGATAAAGAGTTGTTGCCCATTAGAAGAACAACTAACTGATCTAGTGAATCAAATGCATTTCTTGCTACTTGTGCTATATTATTATTCTGAAAAATGGAAGTATATTAAACTGTTACAATTTTTTATTTGTTCCTGCTATTGTGAGTGCTGAGATTCAACCGCGGTGCAGGTCACGCAACGACTTCTTTTTTTTAAACTACCGAAGAATCACCATATTCAGGTTTTCGAAAGAAAAATCAAAGAGAAGAGACGCGATTCCGCGTTTTATCTCAACTCTTACAATTTGAGGAACGAATATTACAAGATTCAAACAAAGTGGCGAAGTCTAATTCGGGGCCTGGGCGGGTCCCGTTGAGGAATCGGTTACAGTAAAATTCGCCGTAGTTAAAAAAAATAACAAAGTCGTAGAGGTACCCGCGCCGCGTTTGAAATCTCAACTCTGACGATCTCAGGAACGCATAATAACCAGGGTGTTTACAACACACTCATAGATTAGTTTAGAATGTGTGAAAACGAAAAATCGGTAACCATTTCAACAGTTTTCTGCTGAAATCACACGTTTTTCATCAGGTTTCCCTGCCAAAGCGACAATTTTATTATCTTCTACATTTCGTCTATTCTATGTAGCTCGAAAAAAACTACAGCTTTCACGGAAAACTGATTGGAGTCGAATTTCGTCTCTTCAGATTCGGAAAAACTTAAATACATAGAAAACGAAGCGTGTTGCCAACTTCTGAGGTAAAAAACGATTTCTCAGCGTGGAAAATCAATTTCCGCAAGTTTCGAAACTGGGATTTCACTTTATAGACTAGTCCATTCACTAATAGGCTACAGGTTCAACTTTTGCCGAGAAATCACTCAAGTTGTTAAATACTAGAGCATAGTAAATATTATACTTCTAGTTATTTATGTGAAAATACCTGCAAACTGATTAATTGAAGTTTTGGATTATTGGAAAATGCTAAAGTCTCGATCTTCGAAATCAAATTCCCATCAAAGTACACTTGTTTTAGGTTGAGCAGATCTTTTAATGATGGTAACTGGAAATGAATTAAAAGTTTTCCTAACTTAAAGTAAGGTTTCCAAACCGAGTTCAAGGCATTATTGCTGACGTTCAGTACTTCAAGGTTCTTGAATGCTTGTAAACGGTTTCCATCCAAGGAGGAAATTATGTTGTCTTGAAGATAAACATATTGTAGCTGTGGAACATTCATGAATGCCATTGGGTGAATTCGGCGAAGTGTGTTATTCTGAATCCTGAACTCCCTCAAAAACGGCAGATTCATCAACTCGAAATTGTTTATCTGCACAATAAAAAATTTAAACAGGATGCTAAAAAACAACTCACTTCTATGATTTTATTGTTACTCAAATCCAAGTACATGAGATTTGCAGAATTACGGAGAATTTGGGCTGGAACACAACTCAGGTTATTTCCACTGAGATCGAGCAAAACTAGAGTTTTCTTTGCAGAATCGAGAAACTTCCTGGAATCGTGTACTTTAAGAAATAATAATAGAAACACATAATTACGCTGGTATTTCGGTAATCTTGTTTCTTTCGAGCCGCAATTGTGTTAAGGCAGTAAGTCCAGCAAAAGCTTTTTCAGGAACATCAGAAATCTGTCAAATATTAAGACTATATTGAATCGAAAAAATTCTTAATTTACGCCTGAATAAAACCTACTTCATTCTCGTTGAAGTTCACAGAAAGAAGAGAAGACATGTTTCCAAATATCGGTATACTTATCAGACGGCATCCAGTCACAGATATATGTTCTATCGAATCTTCAACGATTAGCCAAGCCTGTCATAACTACAATTTCACAAAAACAGAGTAGGAGTAATCAAACTTCCAATTATGTACTTCACGGACTGATCAAATTATTTACCACTTTAATACCACACACATCAAAAATTTATTTAATAATTTATCATTCTTTTGTCTGACTGCGTACATTTCTAAGGACCGTTTGCTCCCATGGAATATCGTGCCGCATCTAGTTAAATAGCGAAAAACGGGCAACGGAGAACTTGAACCGCACTTTGTACGAATAGTAATAATTATTTTTGTTGTTATTTTTCATTTAGGTTTTTTTCTGATTTCCATTTCCGTTGACTCACAAATTTGTTCGGAAATGAGAAACTAGGCACTCATACTCTGATAAGAGTCTGACGATATAGTCTGACGATATAATAAACCATGGCCTGTTTTCACTTTCCCCAGTTGCAACTAATACTGCTAATATATTCTTAGCTTTTGAAAAAATTTCGGCAAATGCTGCCAAACTTTGCCAATAATTGCCGTAGGATTCTGGCAGCTACGCATGTACTTACACCCTACGGTCTGGGGACCTATCTGTTTTCCACGTTCAAACTTACACCAAACTTTGGCGATTACGTGGAAAAGTTTGGCAGGGTTTACCGAGATGGATCCGCAATTTATTAATAGAAACTAAGCCCGTGAAGTTGAATTTATAATAGTAATTCAAATTTAACGAGCAAGAATTAAATAAATACCTTCGAGGAGAAAGACTCCACAGCCGATCTAATGATGGTAAGGCTTCGGAGTCCAATGAACGGAAGCGAGACAATCTCAACATCTGTTCCATTCGAGAGGTGAAGTTCATCAATTTTAACTTTTCCCACATTCTGAAAGATCTTTGTCAACTCATCTGTAACTTTTGAGCAAACAACCTCAGCCAATTCCTGGATGGCGCCTCCCATACAACTAACTATCACCAATTGTTTTGACACCTGAAAAATATTTTACCGGTCGAAATTGTATGCCAGAAACGTTTACCTTGCAAGAACAATATTGGGATACTGGAGGGCAAACTGAAACATCAGCTCGTATAGCTACAAAACTTGACGGAACGATGTATAACAAAAAGAGCAACCACATTGCACTCTTCTGTGATACTTTGTATTTTAAATAATACGTATTTCTCTCTCTCTATTCACCGGATTCTAGTGAATTCGACACTAGGCCCAAATTTTTTATAATATCCTGAAATAAAAACAATTGCTATCGGAAAAAACACAATTTAATGACGGAAAATGACAGAAAATTTGGAACAGTTGGGGACGATTTTCGACAAAACAATTTTTCAAAATCCTAAATTTAGCTAATGCGCGGGTTGATAGGTCAGTCGCTACGAGACCGAGCCAGCAGAGAAACAGCTTGCGCCTAGAAAATGTTTTAGGTTACTGTATCACTGCGATTGATAAATACAATTCTAATTTCAAAGCCAAACTTATCGATTAATTCAAAGAAAAAGTGATAATACTAATCTATATTTCAGTATTCTTTGAATTTCTATAATGTAGGTTCGCAACTGTAGTTCAAGATGATTCTACTTCATTTTTAGAACTTACAGTCAATAAGTTCAACTTAACACATTTTTGAACATCTGATAAGGCTGAAATTAATGCCGGCAAAAAAAAAAATAAAATTACATGCAGATCAGCTTATTTATGCTGAAAATCCTACTTTCCGACGCGTTCTGTATGTAATTGCTGTCCGTATCTAGCGGGCGGAGTTAGGTCACTGGGACGACAACGTCGGTTCACTTCTTTCGCTATAGCGGTCAATAGAAAGTGAAATTATCGGGGACAAGGACAATGATGTTTCATGCGAATTCTTTCCCCACAATTGAGGAATAGTTGAGCAAATATTTTGTTTCAACCTTTTTTGAACATATTGTACAAGTTTAAAATTCGAGGACAACAAGTAACACGGAACTAATTAACTAACTCGTGAAGCTAATTACGTTCATGTTTTCGATATTTTTTTTCACCGTTTTGACAAGTCTTTATTTATGTCAAATCTTTCACATGTTTATTTGTTAACTTTTTACTATTTTTCCATTGGCAAACCAGCCTGAAAGTGCGGCTGCGCCGCATCAGGCGTGTCGTTTTTAAATTTGTTTATTTGCACTAAAGGGAAATAACAATCATATAAAACAAGACATTAAGAGGGGCCATTGATTTTGATATCGTGAATTTATATTCATGTCATTCTGCGTTTGAATCGCAACTCTTACGGTTTGAGGAACGCATAATAATAACCGGGAGAACTGAAAAATCGCGCTGATTTGCAAATATTCGCAGACTTCACCACTTTGTATATATATTCTTATATATATTACCAGCCTGAACGTGCGGCTGCGCCGCATCAGGCTGGCGTGTTTCTTTTCTGGATATTTCCGATTTCCGCGTGAATACCATTTGATTTTTACGTGACCGGGTCAAATGCGCACAGAAAACATCCGGACAAACGGAAAAACGGAAGAACTGGAAATGAAAATCTCGGACATCCGGACAGAATAAGAAAGTTATTATATAAGAACCAGCCTGGCTCCGCCGGCTACCGCCGCCGTTTCCAGCTGGATTTTATTCCAAAAATCATATAACCTTTATTACACTCACTCGAGCGTATACCGTAG
>LR572210.1:0-18161 GCA_900536345.3 Caenorhabditis sp. 39 LS-2015
CTCTTACGTCACCCTCAAAAACAGCCGATTTTGATCTCCGACATGGTACTCTCGGCCATCTGAACACTGCCGAGAGAAACAAATGTGACTTTGACATGGGCGACAGTGTAACACCCACTTCTCCCACCCCGAGGTCACTTTTTGTCGGGTCTTACAGCGGGAATCTCAAAGTATCGCTATTCGTTTCAGTGAAACAGTGAAAGTTGATGGTCACTTCTTGTTCTTTTTGTTCTTTTTGTTCTTTTTGTTCCACTAGCTTCTCATGGTCATTTTTAGGTTCCCCGTGGCTTGAAACCTTTAGATTTTCGGATTTCAGACTTGAAATCAGTGGATCGAGAAATGTGTCATTGAAAAAAGAGGTTGCTGGCGCATTTCTCGATCTCAATTTTTTTAAAGTATTTTTAGAATTTTTAGAATTTTTTCTTTGATCTTTAGAATTAATCTTTGGTTTTTAAACGTTCAAACTGACCTATCTATCCAACTTTGTTTTTTCCAAACCTTTTTTCATTTTCTATTAGGAGTCAGTCAGTTAAAAAAATTTTGGCGCTTTTCTTGTGATTTTCTTCCATTTTCGAGTTTTCTGAGGTCATTTTTGTGATCCGTATGCTGCAAAACCTCTAGATTTCAAATTTCAAGCCCCTCCAACCAATTAGAAATTTTCGTGCTAACACTTTCCGCCAAAATGCACACTTTTGAGGTACAGTAACCCTAAATAGAAATGTTTGGATTTTTCCGTTTGTTTCAGAATCGCCATGTTTCAAAACCATTAGATTTCAAATTTCAAGTCAATCCGACCAATTTCAAATTTCTGTGCAAACACATGCCGCGCAAATGCACATTTTGAAGCTACAGTAACCCAAAGATAGGGTTTTGGAAATTTTTTGTCATTTTCAAAATCCTCCTGTTCCAAAACCGCTAGATTTCAAATTTCAAGTTGATCCGAGTAGTTTGAGATTTATGTGCGAACACCCCCGCCAAAATGCACACTTTGGAGCTACAGTAACCCAAAGATAGAGATTTCTGGATTTTTTCCGTTTGTTTCAGAATCCCCATATCCTAAAACATCTAGATTTCAAATTTGAAGTGAATCCGAGCAGTTTGAAATTTTTGTGCTAACACCTCCCGCCAAAATGCACAAATTCTAGCTACAGTAACCCCAACATGATATTTTCAAAAGATTTTTAATATTTTCAAAATCCATATGTCTCAAAACCGTTCAATTTCTTTCACGTCCCTCCGACCGATATTACGTTTCTGTGCGTACACCGCACGCCAAAATGCATACTTTCAAGCTACAGTAACCCAAATTTCGTCTTGTTCCGATAAATCTTGACGTAATATACCCACGTCATCCTTGCAATCAAATTAGTTCCATTTCCCATTTCTCCTATCCGTTTTTCTCGGTTTTTCCACTCGAATCAAGGCCATTAGACTCGACTGGGTTTTGGGCTTGTTCTGTGATTTGGAATTGTGACACGTGGCAATTATAATTATAATTTTTAAATTGGGAAAATAAAAAAAGACTTGAGAAGACGTCTGTGATGATGTCGATGGTCGTTGTTCATCTCTCGTTTTCCACCACCACAAAAAACCCGTTTATTTTCGATTTCTTCTGTCAGTACAGCACACAGCGCCAACAAATACTGACCAGGAGAATCACAATCAACGTCTTCTTCTTCTTCTTCTTTCCCTTCTTTTTCTCCTTTTTCTATACTCTCTATGTCTCTGCGTCTCTCACTCTCGCCGTCTCGCCGTCTGTATTGTGTTGGTCACGGTGACGCGGTTGAGGTTGAGAAGGGAAGAAGTCAGAAAACGAGAAAAAATCTGACTTTCTATTGATTTTTTCATCCAGTTGCCAAAAAATCCCCTCCAAAAACTGGATTTTTAACGGGTTTCTGCTAGGATCGAGAAATGCGCCAGCAAACTTTGCTGGTGCATTTCTCAAGCCTGCTTGGCTTTTTGAATTTTGTTTTTAAGATTTCCTTTTCTAATAATGTGTTTTTCAAGCCTGAAATAACTCCAAATTTTAATTTTTCTCTCAGGATCAAGTTTTGCGCCAGCAATATTCACTGACGCTTTTTTGTGTCTCATTGTTGGAATTCTCAGAATATTTTGACATTTTTAGAATTCTCATCTCTCAAAACCTCTAGATTTTAAATTTCAAGTTGATTCGGCTAATTTGAACTTTGTGTGCAAACACCGCATGCAAAAATGCACACTTTTAAGCTACAGTAATCTAAAGTTCAAATTTTTGAGAAGATTTTGCTATTTCTGAAACCCCCATGTCCCAAAACCTCTAGGCTTCGAATTTCAAGTCAATCCGACCAATTTGAAATTTCTGTGCCAACACTTTACGCAAAAATGCACTATTTTCGTCTACCGTAATCTGAAGTTCAAATTTTTATAAAGATTTTGTCATTTTCGAAATTTCCGTGTCCCAAAACCTCTAGATTTCAAATTTCAAATCGGTCCGATCAATTTGAGTTTTTGTGCAAACAACTCCCGCCAAAATGCAGATTTTCAGGCTACAGTAACCCAAATCTAAATTTTTTGAAAGTTTTTGTTATTTTCAAAATCCCCCTGCCCCCAAACCTCTAAATTCCAAATTTCAAGTCCGTTCGACCAATTTGAAACTTCTGTGCAAACACCGCACGACAAAATGCACACTTTCAAGCTACAGTAACCCGAATTTTCAAGTTTTCTGCTTTCTCCTGATTCCCCTGTCATTTCCTCCAACTTTTTCACATAACTCGTCAATTTCCAGATGTCCTCTCACGACATTTGCACAAAAACCATGTGGGCGTTGAGTTTTCCACTCGGAGTGCTTCTTTGCGGATTTGTGGCACTTACCGCTTATGCCACTTATAGGTTGGTGATAAGGAGTGATAAGAGATTGTTATCAAAATAAAATAAAAAATAAAATAATTTTTTTCAGTTTCCACATTTTCGTCCCGCTGGCCCCTGTAAACGACATTGACTGCGAGCAAATGTTCAACAAATCTTCGGAAGACTATCAGATTTATATGGAGAACCGGACACTTCTAACCGCCACAAATAATGATAAGAGGTACAGTAATCCACTGAAATCTACCTACAGTAACCCGTTCCCCTTTCCAGTTGCTTCCAAATCCGACGCCGACGGTATTTGCCGAGCGACATGCCAAAGTCTATGGCTGGAAACCACAATATGTTCTTCATTCGGGTTGTTAAGAAGGTACAGTAACCCGGATACAGTAACCCAGTAATGCAAGTACCATATTTCACAAACTTTCAGGACTATGACTTTGTGGAAGAAGTGCTGACCATGATGTACAATCCGATTCACTTTTTCTGCTTTGCACTCGATGTTTCGGCAGATGAAGTGTTCAAGGATAGGGTTAGTTGATACAAAATTGAAATTATTGAAAAATTTTGGTTACTGTAGCTTGAAAGTGTGCATTTTGGCGTGAGGTGTTCGCACAGAAATTTCAAAATGGTCTGATTGACTTGAAATTTTGAATCTAGAGGTTTTGGGGCATGGGCATTTTGAAAAAGACAAAAGTTTTCGGAAAATTCGGTTTTTGGATTACGGTAGCTTGGAACTGTGCATTTCGACGTGAGGTGCTTGCACAGAAATTTCAAATTAGTCGAATCGACTTCAAATTGAAAATCTAAGGGTTTGGGGCATGAGGATTTTAAAAATATCAATAACTTTCTGAAAATTTGGTTTTTGGGTTACTGTAGGTTGAAAGTGTTCATTTTGGCGTGTGGTGTTTGCACAGAATTTTCAAATTACTCGGATTGACTTGAAATTTGAAATCCATGGCGTTTTGGGGCATGGGGATTTCGAAAATGGCAAAAGTTTTTGAAAATTGGAAATTTGGGTTACTGTAGCTTCAAACTGTGCATTTGGCGGGATGTGCTTGCACAGAATTTTCAAATGACTCGGATTGACTTCAAATTGAAATTCTAAGGGATTTGGGACTTGGGGATTCTGAAAATAACATAAAATTTTTGAAAAATTGGTTTTTTGGTTACTGTAGCTTCAAAATGTGCTTTTTGGCGTGAGGTGTTTACACGGAATTTTCAAATTGGTCGGATTGACTTGAAATTTGAAATCTAGAGGTTTTAAGACATGGAGATTCTAAAAATTTCAAAATTTCTCCAAAAAATTGAAAATCCACACCTCCAGATGTTCCGCCTTGGCGACTGCATGGTCAACATCCTGGTACCCCGTCAACTCTTCAACACCTCCACCTCCCACGGCCTCCTCTCCGCCCACAAACGATGTCTTCACGAAATTGACGAATTCGAGTGGAAGCACGCGGTGATCACTGCGGTAAGTCCCCATTTGCTGGCGCTTTTTCGGATACCTTGGCCCATTTTTTCAGGAACACGATATTCCACTGCATTCCACAAAGTTTTTGGCGAGAAGATCAAGACGATTGAGGGATATGGTCGAGATGAATGGGTGGGGAATGAAAAAATTGCATTTTTGGAGAAAATTTCAATTTTTTTCAATTTCAGAGTGGTTTTCAAAGAGGAAACGCTGGAAAATGCAAACCCCAACGACACCACTTCGCAGTGTACGTGAGAGTTGAAAAAACCAAAATTTTGGATTACGGTAGCTTGAAAGTGTGCATTTGCGCGTGTGGTGTTCGCACAGAAATTTCAAACTCGTCGGATTGACTTCAAATTTGGAATCCAGGGGTTTTGAAGCATGGGGAGTCTGGAAATGACAAAAATACTTGAAAATCCTATTTTTGGGTTACTGTAACTTCCACTTGTGCATTTTGGCATGTGGGGTTTGCACAGAATTTTCAAATTGGTCGGATTTACTTGAAATTTGGAATCCAGGGGTTTTGAAGCATTCCCAATCTGAAAATTACCTTAAAATTCCAAAATATTACAGTATATCAAGTCTCCCGTAACTGGATCCAGCATCTATGCTCAGTGGCCACTATCAGTCACTCCCAGCATCGAAAACTCTACGATTATCTGTTGGCAACTCCAGATTTCAACCTCCCAGATGATTATCATCGGGAAACAAGTGTGCTGGAGAAAAATTGCGATACAGAGCATTACGATGTGGATGGAAGCTGTCTTTATGGAATGGAAGACTTCCCGATGATAAGGTCGGGGTTATCTTGAAAACTAGCAGTGATAGCGAGAAGTTGTCAACTGCAAAGTTGATTTTTATAGAAAGTGGCACAATTTTGCAGTTGACAACTTTCCTCTATCTTTGCTAGATCCCGAGTTACAGTGAAATTACGGTAGAGCGCATTTGCATTATTGCCCGTAACTCGGGAACCGTGAGAGATAAAAGAAAGTTTTTAACTGATAAAATGATTATTTTAAAGTTTTAAACTACTTTATAGTTGACAACTTTTTGATACCATCATTCCTAACTTTCATAATATCGATTTTCCTGCAGAAACACCACTCGTCTCTTCATCCGCGCCGATCCGCACTACGATTTCGGCTTTGTTCAATGCGTACACGAAGTTGTCTTTGAACGGACCTTCTTCGACCCGATTTCCAATCAAAATGCCAATAATTACCTCTATGGCTCTCGAAAAAACCTAATCGACGATTATAGACCATAGGTTCTATTGATTTCTCGTTTTAAAAATTTTCCTCCCAAATTTTTACTTCTCGGGTTGTTTTTCCTGTTTTCCTATGTTCAAATGACGGGTTTTTGTTAGAAAATCGTGTAAACTGCTAAAATAATCAAGAAAATCGATAAAAATTGAAAATACCAGTGTTTTTTGAATTTTCCCGCATTTCATCGACGAGAGATCGGCATTTAGCGTGCCGAACGAGAGAGACGCCGACGAAAAAGATAACGACACTCCGGCGCGCTCTGTTTATCGTAAATCGCTTCACGTGTTTTTCCGCTCATTTCCCCACTTCTTTCAATGTTTTCAACCCGTTTCCCCATGTAAATAATTGATTTTTTCGCGAAAAATGGAAGAATTGATGTTCGACGACCCGTCCGCAATGGTTTTGTACGAAGAGGAAGTCACCACGGCCAATGGTAAGGTTTTTTGTGGAAAAAATTGAAAATTAAAGAAAATGTTGCAGAAATTCCGTGTGTGAGCACTTGGGACAGCCAGAAGTCCGTGGGATACGAATTAACAGATACTAAATGTTATAAGTGAGTTTTTTTGACTTGAAACGGAAGAAAAAATCGATAAATTGAAGAATTTTTGATTTTTTTGGAAAAATTCTAAAAATCATCGCTAAATTTCTGTTTAAGAGACTTTTTAGCACTTAAAATTGACAAAAAACGTTTAGAACCCCTAGCGGTGTGCAAAAAACCGCGACAATTCAACTAGAACAGCTGCCGACGAAAGAGCCGTTTCTGGGCACAATCGGCGAGCAGCAAATCGTCGAAACCGACGGAGAATTCAGCATGGACACGATGGACTGTCTTCTGGAGCCAACGACGTCGTCTGGAGTCACGTCTTCCGAAACGAAAAGTCCGCGGGAGCAACTGAAGAAGATGTCTATCAAAATTGGGCAGAAGATACTGAAATTCAAGGTGATCAACGCGTCAGACGCTCCAGAAGCACCGCCGCCAAGCCCCGGATGCTCTCCGGAACGAGCGAAATGGATGGGATTGGAGGATCCGAAACCGCTGACAACCCCCAAATCGCTGGCCGGATTGTTCCTTTGTATACACTGCAAAACGTACTTTGGCAACAAAGAGGTGTACTTGAAACATGTCATGGTGAGGGGTTTTGAGAAAATTTCATTTTTTTAAGGAAAGTTTTTTAAAAAACGCATTGAAAGTTGCTCAAAAATAAAAAAAATTAGGCAATTTTAAATTTATTATTTTTATTTTTTAAAATTTTTTTTTCATTTTAAAATTTTGTTAAAATTAAAATTTGGTTTTTTTGTTAAAAAAATATGAAAAAATTAGCGATGAAAAATGCTCGTATCTTTTGTAAATTCTCCAAATTTTATATATTTTTTAATGAAATTATTAAAAAAAGTTTTGAAAATTTTCAATTTTTTAAATTAAATTTTTTTATTGAAATTTCAAAATTTCAATATTTTTAAACCAATTTTTTTTTTAATTTTAATTAATTTTTTAAATATATTCTCAGGATGCTCACAGCGAGGATTTCATTTATTTATTTATTTTTAATATTTTACCCTCTTTTTTATTCAATTTTACGCAAAAATCCATCAGGAAGAGGTGGAAATCGAATTTTTCGAATTTTTGTTTTTTTTTCAAATTTATGTTACGAATTTTTGAATTTACGAACGAGGAATTTTTTAGAATCCAAAAAAAATTTGAAATTTGAAATTTTGAAAATAAAAATTTAAAATTACAAATTTTTTCGATTTTTCCAAAAATGCAAAAAAAATCAATGAATCGCATTTTTCGAAAAAAATGTGTTTTATTAAATTGGGATTTTAGCATTCAAATGAGGTATATCTGAGAATCTTTGCAAAATAATTCTAAGAATAATAAAAAAAGTTGAAAAAAATTAAAAATTACCAATTTTCCGATTTTTCCCAAAATTTTCGAAAAAATTCAAAAAAACAATTTTTTTTTGATTTTAAATTTATTTTTTTTAATTAAAAAATTAAAAAAATTTATGTTGAGAAAAAATTGTTTTTTTTTTTAAATTTAAAATTAAAAAAAAAATTTCTAAAATTTCCAATTTTTTTGTTTATGAAATTTTTTTTTTAAGTTTGGGATTCTAAAATTTTAATAAAGAATTTCTGAGAGTTACAATTTTTTTTTAAAATTTGAAATTTTGAAAATAAAAATTAAAAATTTCGAATTCTTCGATTTCCCAAAATTTTTCGAATAAGTTAAAAAAACGATTTTTAAATTATTTCACTCGTTTTCAATGTCAATTTTACCAGGAAAATCGACGAAAATCCATCAGAAATTGAAGTTTTGAGAATTTTTAAAAATTAATTGTTAAAAAAAAATTTTAAATTAAAAAATAATAATAAAAATTGTGAATTTTTCGATTTTCGCAATTTTTTTGTTGAAAATTTAAATTATTTCTAGGATGCTCACGGCGACGCGCGCCCGTTCCGATGCTTCAACTGTGGAATGCGATTCGCGTCGAAAACCTCAATGACGCACCATTTGAAGGACCATTCGCTGCTGAGACCCGTCTACCAATGCTCCTTCTGTCCCCGGATATTCTCGAAAGTCGAAACTCGAAATCGACATCACAAAATGCATTATACGAGGATAACGTGTCAGACTTGCATGCGGTTCTTCACCACCGAAGAGGCACTTCAGAATCATCAGGTAATTGAGTTTAATTTGAGAAAATAAAAAAATTAAAAAATTAAAAAATTCAATTTTTTCTGAAAAAAATCAAATTTTTCACTCATAAAACATTTATTTGAAAATTGAAAAATTTCATATTTTTTAAATTTATTAAAATTAAAATTTTGAAAAATTCATATATATTTTTTTTTAATTCTGCGATTTTTTTTTGAATTTTTTAATATCAATATTTTGAAAAAACTGAAAAAAATTAAATTTATTGTGAAAAAATCTATTTCTCTCGGATTTAAAAAATTCTGAAAATTTTGAAAAAAGCGAGTTTTCAAAAAAAAATTTTGGTCCACTTTGGATCGGTTTTTGAAAATTCCAATTTTTGTTTTTATAATAATTTGAAAAAAAAATATTTTTAAAAACATCAAAAATTTTGAGAAAAATTGTGAAAAAAATTAATTAATTTTTTTTTTTTCAATTTTTCACTTTTTATCGACTTTTTGCATTTTCCAATTTTTTTTGATAATTATAGATGTCAATCGATTGATTTTTTTTTTGATTTTCAAGTTTTAAAAAAATTGAAATTGAAAAGTTTTATTTTTTTATTTTCCAATTTTTTTTTTGAAAACTGAATTTTTATCATTTTTTTCAGCATTTTTTAGCAAAATACTCTAATTTTTTTCGCTGCCATTTCAATTTTTCCATTTGATTGTGAAAAAAATCTATTTTTTCCAATTTTCTCTCTTTTTCCAGTCCACTGCCCATCCGCCAGCCAACTTCGACGAAACCCCGCCCTCGGACCTCCTTCCAAACGGAAAAACGGCCCGCTACAACTGTGCCTACTGCAATCTTCGGTTTCACTTCAAAAAAGACATGATCGTCCATGAGCGGATCCATACCGGCGAAAAACCCTACACTTGTGGCTACTGTGGCAAGTCGTTCGCTCAAAGTCAGGCACTCACGGCGCACATTCGAACACACACCAAGGAGATGCCGTACGCGTGCCAAACGTGCCATAGGAAATTTAGGGATAAGTGAGTTGGACTGTTTTGGATTTTTCGGATTTTTTGAAAATTGAAAAAAATCCAAATCTGGTCGAAAATTGACCGAAATTTGAGAAAAAATTAGGAAAAAAAGATAAAAAAAAGAAAAAAAATAATAAAATTGTCTTTAAAATTCGTAAAATTTGAATTTTTTGGTTAATTTTTTAATTTCTGAATTTTACTATTAAAATGATTTTTAAATTTTAAATTTTATAATATTTTAAAATTTTTGTGAAGTTTGAAATTACTTGATTTTTTAAAAATTAGAATTTAATTTTTAATTTATAAAAAATCATTTTTACAAAAATTTGAAATTTGAAAAATTTGAAAAAAATCAAATTTACTTTATTTTTTGAGGAAAAAATAAATTTTTAAAACTCGAAAAAATTAAAATTCAATTTTTTATTTATCAAAAAATAATTTTATAAGATTTACACTTTATCGAAATTTGAAAAATTTGATTTTTAAAGCTTTTTTTTGAATTTTTGAATTTTTCTGGAAATTTAAAATTTTTTGTGAAATTAAGAATTTAATTTTCAAATTTTCAAAAAACAGATTTTGATTTTTTTTTATTTTTAAAAGAATGATTTTACAATTTTATGATGAATTTTTTAATTAAAAAAATGAAATTAAGTTTTAAATTTACTGTCTTTTTAAATTTGAAATTAAACAAAAATTATTTTTTCAAAACTTTAAATTTTAAGTTTTAAAAATTAAATTCCATTGTCAAAAGAAAAAAATCAAATTGCATAAATTTAATTTTTTTAATTAAAAAAATTGAAATTTAATTTTAAATTTCCTCTTTTCTAAATAAAAAAATAAAATCAATTAGATTATTAAAATTAATTAAAAATTAATTTTCAAAACTTTGATTTTTTAATTTTTAAAATTTCGGAAAATTTCAAAAAAAAAATTAATTTTTTTTTTTTTTAAATTCAATTTTAAAAAATTCCATCGTCAAAATAAAAAAAATAGAAATTTCTAAATTTCAATTATTTTTTATTTAAATTTTTGAAATTTAAAAATCAATTTATTAAAAAAATTGAATTTTCTAATGAATTTTCTAAAAACCAACGTTTCAAATTTAAAAAACACATGGGAAAAATCTAAAATAATCATTTCCAGCTCGTCCCTTCGAAAACACGAGTTGTCAGTGCACACCGGCGAGCCAGTGACCCGACCGATAGAAGTCAATCCACAAATCCGACGGGAACATCGTCGAAAGCAGCAATTGGTTCAAGTGGAACGAAATTCACAGTTTCGGCCGTCTTAAACACACAAAAATGGAGAAAAATTGGAGAAAAACAAGGAAAAATGAAGAAAAACCAGACGGGAAACTCTCTTATCACTATGATATCAATCAATCACTTATACGAACACTGATCTGAAGAAATCAATCAATAAAATCAATAAATTCCACGTGTAACCATCACACACACATTTCCACGTGTAGATCCTAGATCCACAGAACTGATAACCAAGGAAAAATCGATAATCCGTCATGCAATCAGACTCAATCAGTATTGATTTTTCGCCAAATCAAACCGCCAATCGATAATGGGAGTCGAACTGTCTTTGGATCCGCCCGTGTGTCCGATTCAGGCAAATGGAGGCACTTCGAAACATAAGATTATCAACCATTGTGATAAGATGCTCGCTTACAAGGTATTGATTGGTTTGGGGGAGAAATTGATTATCGATTATCGATTGATTATTGATTTTTTGAAAGAGATTATCGATTTTCTGATGGATTATTGATTTTCCATCCAATTATCGATTATTAACGCTTTTTATCGATTTGTTGAAGGCGGTTATCGATTTTTGTACCGATTATCGATTTTCCCGCCTTGTACTCAATCTTAAGTTTGATTATCGGTTTTTTTTAAACTGACAATCAATTTTCTGCGAGACGATTGATTTTTTCGTCAAATTATTGATTTTTTGTTCAAATTTTAATGTGATTATTGATTTTTTCCATTGATTTATCGATTTTTAACATGATTATCGATTTTTCGGTTGGATAATAGTTTTTCCATCGAATTATCTACTCTTCGAAATTGATTTTTGATTTTTAAAGGCGGTTATTGATTCTTAGAGTGATTATCGATTTTTTGGGAAAACCAACAATCGATTTTTGCTAGACGGTTGAATTTTGGTTGAATTATTGATTTTTTGGAAATTGATTATCGATTTTCCCATCGAATTATTGATTTTCGGTTCAATTACCAATTTTTCGAGATTGATTATCGATTTTCCACGCGATTATCGATTTGTTGAAGTTGGTTATCGATTTTCAATCTGATTTTTGATTTATTGATTGATTATCGATTTCCAATCCAATTATCGATTAATTATCGATTAATTCGCTCCCTCTAATTTCAGGTCAAATCGTCGAACAACTCGAACTACAGTGTCAACCAAATCTACGGCCTCATCCAAATTGGCTACACTGCCGACCTGATTATCACCCGAAAACCGGGCAAACCGCAGGCGGATCGACTCATTGTCCAATTCGCGTCGGTCGAACAAACGTGTCGAGACCCGAAACTGTCGTTTGCCACTGGCCAGCCGGTCGGCGAACTCTGCGGAGAGACCATCATCAAACTGTCGGCCGCCGAGTGATGATTATCGATTGATTATCGATTGATTGAACAACATGAATCTTGTAGCCCCGCCCCCGAAATGATTGTATTTGATTCAGAAATGAAGAGCTACTTTTTTGCATTTTTTTTTATTTTTTAAATTTATATTTTTTTTTCAAATTTTTCAGCAATTTTTTTTTTAAATCAATAATTTATTTTCCAATTATCTTTACAAAATATCCATTTATCTTTTTTTGTTTTCATGTTTCTCGTTTTCCATTTGACCAATGAATTATCCATGGTAGCTCAGGTTTTCGTAGAGAGGCTCTTTCTGCAAAAATCAATCGATAATCCAAAAAACAATCGATAAGCTCAAAAAATCGATAATTCCGAAAATCAATCGATAATCGATATTTTCAAAAATCATTCGATAATTTCGAAAATCAATCGATAATCAGTCGATACACCAAGCATCAAGCCCTACCGAATTCTTGGCATCCACACTATGAGGTGCCGCAGTCACAGTTTTCAGCGGCTGAGAAGTGGATCTGAGCGGCACCTGGAAAATCGATAAATCAATCAATAAATCAATCGATAACTGATTACCTTGGTAACAGTGGTAGTGGCCTCCTTACTGAGTTCCTTGTTGCTCGAAGTGAACGGTTTGAGGGCGATGGTAGCCGGTGGAGGAGGAGGAATGGTGGTGGATTGTTTGGACGCTGATGATGATGTCTGAATTGGGAAATCAATCGATAATTTTGAAAATCGATCAATAACCAAGAAGTATATCGATATTTTGAAAATCCGTCGATAATCCAAAAATCAAACGACAATTAGAAAAAAAAATCGATGATCCGGAAATAGATCGATTATTTAGAAACCAATCGATAATCAAGTAATCAATCGATAGTTGGAAACTGATCGATAATCAAGAAATCAATCGATAATCCAGAAATCAATCGATAACTTGAAAATCTATCGATATTAAAAATCCGGAAATCAATCGATAATGAGAAAATCAATAACCGAGAGTTGATCGATAATTCGGAAACCAATAGACATTCCAAAAATTGATCAATAATCAGAAAATTGATCAATAATTTGAAAATCGATTGGTTATCTTAAAAGTTAATCAATAATCAAAAAACCGGTCGATAATCTCAAAATCAATTGATATTCAAGAAATCAATCGATAATCAGTCAAAAATCAATCAATACACTCGACGCACCATAACACTACCGCTCAGTTGTTGACCCATTGTTGCCACACACTTGTGGTGTCGAATAATCGAGAAGTGAATTTGAAATTTATTTTTTCCTTCAACAAAAATCGATAAGTCACGTGAGGATCACGTATCACTTATCAGCCACGTGACGCCTGCCACGTGGCATTGCCAATGATTTTTTATCAGAAAATCTAATCTCATCGCCGTCATCATATCGATTTTGTTTATCGTCGATGGACATGGACCAATCGGAGATGATGATGATCCCGAACACGCCGACGCTGGTGGCCGAGGAGAATGTAAGGATTACTGTAGCTTGGCATATGGCATACTGTAGCCAGCCACTTTCAGGTCAACTACTCCAAAGTGTACCGTAATCCGAACCGTAACCCGGGCGGCGCGCAGGAATCAATGGCAATGGAGCAGGTGGCGGTGCCCATCGCAGCCCCGGCGGTCTTGCCACGTCATCGAGGCGCTGAGAAGCAGGGCGATAATGGAAAGGATCGATTGCCGGATCTGGGAGAATACTTCGAGAACGACAAGGGCGATCGATTCGTGTTTCGCAGCAAGCTGGGCGACGGAGCCATGGGACACGTGTTTTTGAGCACGCATCAGGCGAGGTTAGTGGCGGGGAGAGAGGGGGAAGGATTAGCGCTATTATGAGGCATGATAGGATCCTTGACGGGATTCTCGATGATGCTTGACACAATTTGAGAATTTTAACGCGATATGAGGCTCTTTACGCATTTTTAGTGTCTTGACGCGTTTGCGGAAGGATCATTAACGGGATTCTAGCGTCTTGGCGCTTTTCTCGATTTTTTGTGTGTTATGAGCTTTTTGGCGCATTTCCAGTGCCTTGGCGCATTCCTCGATACTCGACACAATTCTAGCGCCTTGACATGATTCTAGATGCGTGGCGCGTTTTTAGTGTCTTGCGCATTTCTAGTGCTCCTAACAAGTTTCTGGCGGCTTGACAAACATCTAGATTCCTGGCGCAGTTTTGGTGCGTTGGCGCATTTTTAGTGTTTACGCGCAATTCTATTATTGTTTCCTAACAAAATGAGCTACATAGCCTAGAAAATGCAAGCCGCGACGCGACACGCAACGCGTGGGTCTCGCAGCGCTACAGTCAAGTTTTTCGCCAAGTTGTTATGCGCCTTTAAAACGAAACGGCATACGGTTTATAACGCATTTTTTTTTTACATTTTTGGGTTGCTGTTTTAAAGGCGCATAACAACTTGGCGAAAAAACTTGACTGTAGCGCTGCGAGACCCACGCGTCGCTTGTCGCATTGCGGCTTGCATTTTCTAGGCTATGTAGCTCATTTTCCTAAAAAACAATAATAGATCCCTGGCGCATTTCCAGTGCCCCCTTCCCCCCCTTCCAGTCCCCCGCAAATGTCCCTCTTTCCTTCTTGCAGAACAGTTGCGATCAAAACGGAAAAGTACTCGACGGGCATGCTGCCGATGGAAATCAAAGTTCTGATGACTGTGAAACGCAGCAAGGGAACGCATTTTTGCGATATCATTGACTATGTGAGTCACGTTCCGGGAGCTTTCCGTTTTCCGCTTTCTCCCTGTCTTTCTCTCCTTTTCCCCCGTTATCACCTCGTAAATTCTTCCAAATTTTGATGGGTCTCGCCTCGCCACCACCACACCACTACCATTCCCTCCGTCGACCACTTGATTTTACATATTTTCCGGATTCCCCACAGTTTTGCTCTCCTAAAGTGGGAATTTGTGTCCTGCTTTCTTCCAGAAGGTTGTTATCAATCAGTTTCGTCTCGCTCCCACTCGAAATTTCTAATTCTTGCAATTCTTATCATTTTCTCCCTTCTCGTTTCCCCCCCCCCCGTCTCTCTTTATCACACCACACCCCAATTTTTATCACAAATTATTAGTTTTTCGGGGTGTTTTGGGACGGGGGCGCGCATTTGCTCCGTCTTGACTACACTTTTTGTGCCTAGGAAGGGAGGAAATGGGGGCGGAGCTTATAGTGTAGCCCGCGTTCTTGGTACTTTGGTTAGTTATTTGGCTGTTACTTGGGAATGGTGGTAGTTGGAGAGAAGGTGGTAATTGAAAAGTTTTAAATCACAAAATTTGGCAAAGTTTGATAATTCTCATCAGCGCCAAAATACGAGTGTTGGAAAGTGATGCACCATGTTGATCACTGTTGCAGCTAGGGGTGTTTGGTATTTTGACCATAATTAGAAATTTTTTAGTTTTGAAACAAAGTTATCGATTACAAAGTTGTAGACAATCAAATAGTGTTCTAGAAAGTGGTCTAGTGTAGATTTACGGGGAACCATTGCATTGTTTTCCAGGGAACAATCCGCCGCGAGTACAACTACATGGTGATCAGCATCCTCGGCAAAGACCTCTACCGTCTGCGCGCCGAGATGCCCGGCCGCGCGTTTTCGCTGAACACCACCACCAAGATTGCCCTGGAGACGCTGGATGCCATCGAGGAGCTGCACAATGTCGGATACCTCAGCCGCGACGTCAAACCGAGCAACTTTGCGCCGGGAGTCCGCGAACAAGGCGCTCACCGCACCATCTACATGTTCGACTTTGGTCTCGCCAAGAAGTTTGTCGACCGAGAGCACCGGAAGATTAAGAGTCGCGGAGAGGTCGGCTGGCGGGGAACTGTTCGCTACGGATCCCTAGTCGCCCACAAGCGAATGGACCTCGGACGGCGGGACGATGTCGAGTGCTGGTTCTACATGCTGTGCGAGATGTACGTTGGCGAGTTGCCATGGCGTCATATGACGGATCGAGCACTGGTGGGACAGGCGAAGACGGCGATTCGGGAGAAGGGACGCGTGGCGTTCTTTGACAAGGTTCCCCGGCAATTTGAGACGATTCTGGCGATGATTGACGGGTATGCGTTTGAGCAACGACCAGAGTACAAGCACTTGAAGGCACTGATTCAGCAGGTACATTGAAACGCTCTTTCCTAAACGTGCATTCACACAGATCCGCACCGAGAACAGCATTCCGGACCGCTGCACGTGGGACTGGCAACTCGAAGAGTCGGAGCACTCGGAACTCACGGAGACTGCGTCGATCATGTCGGATCGTGCGATTATGGCTGAGCAGGGAGCGACCAATTATACGGATCGTGGTGAGCTTAGGATATGGTGCATCTAGTTGAGCAGTTTGAGCCAAAGTGCGGAAGCCTAAGTCGACACCGCAAGTTTGCCAAAGTTTGAGATGAATTGATTACTGTAGCTCCTAGGAGTTTGCGCGTAGGATATGGTGCATCTGGTTTTGCAATTTGGGTGCATTACCGGTTACTGTAGTTTATAAGAGTTTGCGCGTAGGATATGACGCTTTATGTCTACTTTTTCCTCTAGTTTCCACTTGTCATTGCTACAGTAACCGCTGCAATTCAAATTTGGCGCTTTATAAGTTTCTGTGCATTTTTTCGTTGTCCACTAGCTACAGTAACCCAATCTGATTTTCAGGACAATGTCTCTGATCCGTCGGTTCTCCTCTTCTCTTCCTCTCTTCTCGCTCTCACATCTCCATACTTCCTCTTATCACCACTATCAAAAAATCGATACCATTGGGATGGACAGAACCATCCAGACAGATAACCAGCCCCCCCCCCCCCAATTTATGTGTTTTTTATTTTTATTTTTGACCTACTTGAAACGGTTTCATGGAGAATATTGGATGGAGAGAAAAATTCAACGACTACACACCTACTAGATTCATAGACGTATTGCATTGATGTGATTTTCTTTTCCAAAAAAAGAAATTATGATTTTTATGTATTTTTTGATGTAAATAGTGTGTTTTTTATGTGTGTTTTTTGAAAAAAAATTCAAAAAACTGGTGAAAAGTCACCATTTTTATCTCTTTCCCAACTTTGACACCCTGAATTTTGGCCAGTTTTTTTCTAAAAATTCCAAAAAGTTTTCCCAGTTTTCCCACCATTTCACCTTTGTAATGTCCAATTCCCAGCTCAATCGGTCAATTTTTCGCGGACTTACAGCGGTTTTTGTGCGTCAGGGTTCATACGACACTCCGCCCGAACGCATGTCTGTGTTTATGTGGGGAGGCAGCGGGCACCCGCGAAACTAGCACAATGGGTTGTTTTTTGATTGTTCTTTATTTTTTTTTGTAATTTGCAACTGTTTTCATCTTTTTAATGTTGTAAATTTGGAATTTTAGTGAAAAATCATGAAATTTAACGAATTTCGCCGATTTTCCAACTTTAACACCCTGAATTTTGCTCAATTTTTTTTCTAAAATTCTCAAAAAAAAATTCCCAGTTTTGACATCATTTCGCCTTTGTAGTGTTCAATTCCCAGCTCATGCGGCCAAATTTTCGCGGACTTACGGCAGTTTTAGTGCGTCAAGGTTTATACGACACTTCGCGCGAACGCATGTCTTTGTTGGTCCGGGGAACGCGGCGCTTTGAGACGTTTTTTTTGTGATTCTGATTTATTTTTTTTTGTTTTTTTTTTGTTTCAATGTTTTTTTCGTATTTGAACATTACATTTTTCATTAGTAAAAATATATTTACACTGACTGTGATGGCCAAGTGTTTATGCACCACGTGTCGTGTATTTTTGCATATATTTCAATAACGGTGACAGATATTAAAAAATTGTCAACTACAAAATTGTAGCCCTCAAAATTTTGCACATTTTTGCTATTGACTATTTTTTGATATCTCTGACCGTTACTGACAAGGGAGGTCCTTTTACCGTTCATATCAGATATTTTTCATAATTTTTCAGGGCAAAGAACAGCCCTATATGAGTTGACTGGCAAAATTCTAGCTTCCACTTTTTCGGTTTACAGAAGTTATGACGTCTCCAAGATGACATCCTGATTTTCGATTCTTCAACACTGTTGCGCCAAAAATCGCTGGCGTGACCGAGCGCGTGTGACAGCCGAAATATCACAGCCTCCGGATCACTCTCGAAATGTCTGGTCGAGTGGCCGAGTGGTTGGGGGCGCGCGCTATGAGGAATGAGGGTGCAGGTTCGATTCCCCTTACTGCAGAATTTTGCAGTTTTTTGCTATTTTCATTTTTTTTTCTCTCGTTTTTTCATGTTTTT
>LR572219.1:0-13473 GCA_900536345.3 Caenorhabditis sp. 39 LS-2015
AGCCATCCGCCTTCCCGATCTTTCCATTCCAATGGAACCAGTCTCCCGGCCGTTTTCCCAACTGCACCAGTCCTGCCGAGGCAGTACTAGAAAACAGAAGAGTCAGACCGCCAGACCTGCCGTAAGCATTACCAGTTGAGAGAGCCCCAACGGAATGGTCCAATCACCCAGCACCAAGTTAGATGGTACTGGTAGGAAGACATCGGCTGCTCCGTCGTCGTCCAGTTGAGTAGATGAGACTGACTGACTGACCAGAATGAGAATAATAGGAAGACAGGGCAGGTCAGGTGGTACACTGTCGGAGAGGGGCAGTGGGCGGGGGGACGCTCTGATTGTTAGGGACACGCCCTGTGAGGATCATTAGAGAGGTGAGAATCGATCGAATATCTCCAAGGACCAAGTGCGAACAGGTGGCTGTCATAGAAGTGAAGGCTGGCATGATCTGTCTACACCTAAACGCAGGATAGAGTGGGCCAATGATAGAGAGAGAGAGACGTTTAGAGAAAATGTAGAAAATTGTAACGCGACGCTTCGCAACCACGCGGTTTTCAAAGCGAAAATTGTTGCAATTGCGCCAGCAAGCGCCTTTTTTGCGCGAATCGGGAAGAAGATCGTCTTAAAATCCTGGATTTTCGAGCAAAAGAAAAAATAATTTCGAATCGAATTGTAATTCTCTGCGAGACCCATTCCTATGATCTTCTCCACCCCTCACCTCACGATCATTCTTCTCCAGATGCGCTCGACGATCCGCGGTCTTCTGAAGCGATCCGTCGGCGCGCCGCCGAAACTTCAACTCCGTCTCGACGCCGTCATTCAGGATCTTCGAGAGCAATCGGAAACCGACGACAGTGTTCGGGACATTTTGCAGAAATTATTGATTTTGTGATTTTTCATCCGATTTTATACGGGAACCTGTTTTCTCTCATGTCAGTTTCAGCAGTCATTCATTCGTTTTTTGTTACTGTGATTTTTTATATATTTATGCATATTATTGTGAAATTTTAAAAGAAAGTTGAATTTTTTTGAAATTTTTAAAAATTCGGTCCAATCAAAATCCGATCATTTTTTATCTTTAACTCTTCGCTTTAGCGCATTTGCATAATTATCATATTCTTTTAGATGTCCTCGTTCGACGATGACGTGGACATATTCGATTTCGACGACCGAATGGACACAGAAGCCCAGCCGATAACCATCGATTCGGATGACTCGTTTGAAGACGGTCCAGTGAAGACGTCGTTCCTTCTCGATCCGAAATCCATTGTGGAAAGGTATCAGGCGATGAAGGAGGAGTCAAAGCATCTGGATGAAGTGGCCAGGGAGGTTGGTTAGTGGGAAATCGCTTCGAGACCCACCTTCCATATTTCAGGTTCGCAGCCTAATGCTAATCTGCCGGCAAATGGAAGAATGCTATTCGAAACGAGTAAA
This sequence comes from Caenorhabditis sp. 39 LS-2015, assembly GCA_900536345.3. NCBI lineage: Eukaryota > Metazoa > Nematoda > Chromadorea > Rhabditida > Rhabditidae > Caenorhabditis > Caenorhabditis waitukubuli. Next base: position 1,429 of record LR572219.1, read on the forward strand.
CCGCAAAGATCCAGTCATAACTTCTTCTGAAATTCGACATCTCCACGACGGAACCGCCCTTTTGCTCATCAAAATTCACAATATCACCGATCAACTGTTCTCCGATTGGTCGCTCTCGATTTCTGCGTCTCCAGTGTTTCCATGCTCTCTCGCCGGCACTTCTCAATCCATTCCACTTGGAATTTTGCGCCCGGACGCTCAGAAGACGTTCGAATGCCACGTGGCACACCAGGAACCGCCCATTTTGCTTCAGATGTCGCTGATTAGAGAGTTCGAGTTGGAAGAGATTCGGAAGGTTTTTCAAGTTCAAGTCGATCCGATTCTGGTGACAATTTGGGATGAAATGCAGGTGGTCAAGGAGCCAAGGACGATGAATACGGTAGGTTTACTTTTGTTTTTTTTCCTTGGAGCGCATTTGCATTTTTCAGAGCTTCACCTCCTCAATCCGTCTTCCAAATCCCCTCATTGACCTTCTCGCCGGTTGCCCGGACACTATTCCAACGGCTTCAAGCATTTTCAAGGCGATTCTGAATCTCGACGTCGCTTCAGAATTCTCAGAAGTCGTTCTACTCTTCGATTCCCTAAATACCCTGGTCAAAGTGTCGGCGGCCAAAGACGGAGCGTCGCACCATGTTCTCAAAATGGAAACGGAGAGCTCGCGGAGCCATGCGGTGCTCTCGGAGCATCTGCGTCTCCGGCTCATTGTGGAAATGTCGAAATTGAAGGCGAGGCCGCGAAAAGGAAAAGAAGGCAGCGGGATATCGATATTGGCGGAAATGACGGCCGCCACGGTTGAAGAGCTCTTTCAGTCGATGCTCGCCGGTTTTCATTGAATTCATTCAAATATTTAGCTCTCATTTTCTACGGATATATTTATTTTTGGGTTTTTCCTCTTTTTTCAGGGCTTTTTGGTCAGTTTTTTTGTGCCATAAATGTAATATTGATTTTTTTCTCTTTAAAATTTCAACCTTCAGAATGGTTCCAAAACCTGTTTTTATCTGTTGTTTCCTAATTTACTTTCATCTTCTCTAATCGATATATTATTTATCAATAGAGCGCATTTCCAGCAACCATGACCAGCAGTGCTTTTGTCGTCGGATCGACGGGAGCCGTCGGTTCGGAGCTGGTCAAACTGCTCGCCGACTCGTCGAAATTCTCGAAAGTCGTCCTTCTCGCCAGACGAAACGTCGACATTCAGAACGAAAAGATTCTCCAGAAAACGGTCGATTTCGAGAAACTCGATGAGAATTCAGAAGACGTTCGTGGCGTCGACGTGGCATTCTGCGCTTTGGGAACTACACGTGGCAAGTCGGGAGCCGATGGATTTTATAAGGTGGATCACGATTATGTGATGAATTCGGCGAAATTGGCCAAGGAGAGTGGTGGGTTGTTTTCTTTTATTTTAGAAAAGTCGATATCTATCCATTCCAGGCGTCAAGCAATTTGTGTTGGTCAGTTCGGGCGGCGCAGACGACAAATCCGTGTTCCTGTACATGAAAACCAAAGGACAAGTCGAGAAGGAAATCGAAGAGCTCGGATTCGAAAAGTTCGTCATCATGCGCCCGGGACTCATCGAAACGAAACGCCAGGAGTTCCGTTTGGGAGAAGCCGTCGGCTCGTTTTTCCTGAAGCCATTGAGAGCTGTCAGCGACAAGTTTTCGAGTTCGGCCGTCGAGATTGCGCAGGCGATGATCAATGCGACGCAGACGGAGGAGAAGGGCAAGATGGTCTGGGACAATGTGAAGATTATCGCCGAGGCGAAGAAGTACGAAGCTTGAGATGGAACACGAAATATTTATGATTAACATATTGTTATCTCTCTTTAATTTCTCAGTTTTCCCAAATTCTAATCATCCTATCTGACCAACGACGGGTCTTGCAACGAGGCAAGGTTTACTGACTCCTTGCCCAGACGTTGTCTAAACCTTGTCAACCAGTTATTTAGCCAAAAATTGCGAGATCCTTCGTCTTTGGTCATTGACCTATGTTCTATACTTTTTATCATATAATCTCTAATCTGTAATTTCATAAACTAAGCCCACTCGGCTCACAATTCCAGACACATTCGGGCACAATTTCGGACACATTTTCGTGTTTACGAACGAGAGAGTGCACCGAGTGCGGTGGGTGCCAGACAGCATGCTCAGGGGCGGAAAGACGTCGAGTCAGATGGCTTTTTGGTCATTCTTTCTTGTTTTTTCTCTTGCTTCTCAGTTTTCAATACACTTTTTGTTGTTGTTTTATTCCATTTTCCCTCTGTTTCCAGCCATTCCCCATGTCCTCCGCCTTCATCGTCGGAGCCACTGGAGCCGTTGGATCAGAAGTCGTCAAACTGCTCGCTGAATCCACGAAATTCAAAAAAGTTCTGATTCTCGCCAGAAGACCTGTGAAATCCGTCGAAAACAATTCGAAATTCGTCCAGAAAATTATCGATTTTGAGAATATCGGCGAGAATTCAGAAGACGTTCGAGGATTAGGTGTGGCGTTTTGTGCACTGGGAACGACACGTGGCAAGGCTGGAGCCGATGGATTTAAAAGGATTGAACATGATTATGTGATGAATTCGGCGAAATTGGCCAAGGAGAATGGTGAGTTTTAATTTTTTGATTTTTTGAAAAAAAAATTGACTGCATACGTACGTTTGTTGATTATTCACAATCAGACAACAAAGGTACGCAGCCGATTTATTTTTAAATACTTTCACATCTCCATTTCCAGGCGTCAAACAATTCGTGCTCGTCAGTTCTCGAGGCGCCGACGAGAATTCGAGTTTCCTGTACTTCAAAACCAAAGGAAAAGTGGAGCGAGAAATCGCGGAACTCGGATTCGAAAAGTTCATAATAATGCGTCCGGGAATGATCGAAACGAAACGAGAAGAGTTCCGACTCGGAGAGATCGTTGGTTCGGTGATCATCAAGCCGATGAGGTGTTTCAGTGATAAACATTCGAGTTCGGCGGTCGAGATTGCCAAGGCGATGATATACGGGGTGTTGGAGGACGGCAAGGGGACGGTGGTCTATGACAATCCGAAAATTATCAGAGACGCCAAGAAGTATGAAGCTTGAAAATGTGAAATGTTCCCAATGTATTTAATGTGAATATTAACTAATTTTTGTTTTAAATTTTAAATTTTTTATTTAAAAAATGTAAAAAAATTGTGTTTATAAACTGTACAAGTCGTTGCACCGGTATTCAAAAGAAAGGTTTGGCATTGCAAAGAGAACATGACTGGGATGAATTGAATTGAGAGGAAACATGGATTAGATGACAAGGACCACTGATATCAATGACACTAGGATCAGCACCAAATACCGTATACCGTTGCCGGCAGACGAGTAGTCCATGGATGCCGGTGTGCCCAGTCGGATACTTTTCATTTGGCTTTCGGGACCGATACCGCCCGGATTGTAGCCGGCCACTTTTATGGTGTACATGTACATCAATTTGAGGCCGTCGAGACGGGCGGACGGGTTTCGGCGATCCGAGAGACGTTGGACCGGCATGTCCAGTTCGATGGCTTCAGTGGCGGTTTCAGAGATGTAGATGTAGATCTGGAACAAAGACAGGAATTATAAGGGAAAAAGTGGATTGTCTGGATGGAAAAAAAAGCTTGCGAAGTTGGTGTGGTTTCGCCGCAAAAAAAAACTGAGCATTGCAGTAAATATAACCGGAATGCTGTTTAAAGGCGCATAAATAGCAACAAATAGAACATTCTGGTGTAGATTTACGAGCGAGAAGTTCAAAAAAGCAAAACGTCTATTTAGTTCGTTTCAAAACTTTACTGTGCACACATGTGGCCGAACAAAACTTCGGCCCTCGGTAATACTGGTCTCGAAGAGAAAAACTGATATAGAGGAAGTCAAAAATTAAGCGTGGTCGAACTTTTTTACAGTGTAAAAGTTAGGCCACCATATTTTTCGATGAAAGGCCGTACCTTATACCCACACCCATTCTCGGTTCGATTCGCCTGCTGAAGCTCTATCATCGACCACTCCAAGATGGTTGTGTAGCTGTCTTTCTAAAGTTTCATTTTTCAAATTACAATCTAATTTTAATCCTGCTCACCATCTGTTTCATCATCAACTTCTCAATGACGGGCGCCTCACTGGGCGGATGTTGTTTCGTGTGAATCCGGAACTTCTTGCTCGCCGGTCCCAGATTCCCATGATTATCCACCGCTTTCAGGTCGCAATCATAGCCAGTTTCAGCCTCCAAACCGCCCAGAATCCAGAAGGATCGATCATTAGACACAGTTACGGAAGATTCGGAATCGGGAGGTCCAGAAGGTCCCGAAGAAGAAGAGTGACAAGTGATAAGAACAGCGTGCTTGGTATCACAATCAGAAGACGTGTCCCAAGTCCAGGAGATGTTCACGTGAGACGCGTTGATGGGCTTCACGTTGTGCATCGACACCTTTTTAATCTCCCCTTGACTATTCAAGAAAGCTATGGTATCCGTGCTAACCGATCCGTTTCCCTGATCGTTGACGGGTCGGACAGCTAGCACGACCATCCGGCAACCTTCGGTCGTGTTCAACTTCAGAATCGCTTGTGGCTGATCGGAATCCAGATGATTCTGAAGATCGTCCTGCTCCTTTCCCTCGATTTCGGTTCGATTGTCGACAGTTGCTTCGCTCCACGAGACTCGATACCTCAAATTGTCTCCAGAAGCCTCATCTCCTAGCTCGATTGGCTGCCATTCGACGAGAAGAGTTTGCGAGTCGAGGGGTCTCCATTTCAAACTGTCAATCGACTCCATCGGAGCTCCCGGAGGTGTCCGAACCCAGTCACTTGGCATGGATGGATCGCCTACAGCTGCTGACTCGACGGATCTCACTCGGAATTGATATTCCGTGTTGGGAAGGAGATTTTGGACGGTTATGCTGTCCTTTTCCATGTTCGACACGACGTTTCGCTCGGCGGCGCGCCATTTTCGATTCCTTTTGGTACGCAGTTCGACTAGATAACCGTCGACTTTGGGCTGAAAAACGACAGGTGAATTGGTGTGGTTGCGAAATGATATATTTACCGAATGATCCCTAGTATCCCTATGCTGCGGCGGCAATCTCCACCTCAACCGGAACTTCTTCTGCTTCCCAATCGAATTCTCCTCCACTTGCTCAACGGTCAGAGCTATCGGAGAAGGGAGTTGCGGCCGTGTCACCACTTCAGAACTGCCTCCGTACAGCGAAGAACACGCGAATCTTCCAAAATGCTTGCCTCCAAGACCAAGACTTTTCGGAACCTCCACATCGACTTTCTGCTTCACATGTCTTCCCTTATGTCCTGTTTTCTTCTCCTGAACTTTCGACTTGAGGGCTGGGTATTCCTTGGAAGGCCTGTCATTGATCTTCCACTCGAACAGTGCTTCAGGGCATTCGGAGCTGTTCTCACAGGTCAACTCCACTTCACAACTCATATTCACCGTTTCCTCGTCGAGAAAGTTGGTCTTGATGGATGGTTTGTTCATGACAATCAGCTGAACTTGCGCATGTGCTTTGCCCAGTTTATTATGGGCGGTACAGAAGAACAGACCGGCGTCTTCATGCAGAACCTTCTCGATCGTCATGACACCTTCCTCATCTCGAATTCTACCTTTTTCAGGGAGTCGTGACCCTCCAGCGTCCGCCCATTTCCCATGAAACCGGGGCGAGGCTTGGAAGATGCATGGGATGCGAACTGTCGATCCGAGTGCTGCGAACACCTTTCGAGGCATTGCATTTTGGGGAAACAAGGGGGCAGAGTCGCGGATGGTGAGCAGGGCGGAGCTGGAAGAGCTGCCAACGTCATTCGAGGCGATGCATTGATAGATGCCCGAGTCGGACTCTTCAGCCAACTTGACATGAAGCACATTGTGATCTATCTTCAGCCTCTTCCTCTTCTCCGGGGGCAGAAGCAGCGGGACAATCGGCTTCGCATCCTTGAACCATTCCACGTTTGAATAGCTATCCGCATTCGACAAAAGACACTCCAAACTGAACTCTGACTCTGTCGGAATCAACCGATCGTGTAGTCCTTGTAGAATTGTGGGCGGAGCCCGGAGTTTCACATGAACCTCTCCTGCTGCCGAACCCAGCGAGTTCTGGGCGATGCATTTGTATTTCCCGCCATCTCCATAGTTGACTTTATCGATTTTCAGGACCCGCCCGTAATTTGAAATTTGCGATTTGGCGGGTAGAGGCTTTCCATCCACTCGAGACCATGTATACTTCGGGAGCGGACTGAAAAACATGTTTATAGAGGAAAAAGAGGCGGTGCTTATTGCTAGCTTACTTGGCGAATGCAAAACACTCCAGATAGATGGCATCTCCGACTTTCGGATCTTCCGGGAAGATTTGCGGTTGGGACGAGTCCAATTTCGGCGGGAAACTTGAATTCGTGAGGGCGGGAGTGGAGGAGATGAGGCGGAAGAATGGACCGTAGTGACCGGATTGGGTCGAGTAGACGGACAGCGAGCAGGCATAGCTGGAAGAATGGAGGGCATATTGGGGGCATATTAGGTAGAAATTTAGGCATTTACGGGACATATTGAAGGCACGTGGAACCCATATCAAAGGAAACATCGCAAATGCACCTATCAGTCTAATTGACATATAGTCATAATGAAGACATATCCAACCCATTTTCCAGGCATCCAATAATCACCATATACCCTGCATACCGACAACTAAAATTTGGGAATATGGGAGGCACATTGAAGGCATATTACGCCCATGCCAAGGGCATCCGTCACTGATTACTAGGTTCTGCTCATATCAAAGGCATACCGAGAGCATTTCCTACCCATTTCTCATGTAAGGACAGCCTTATTTGTTTTAGACATTTCCAAGGCACATCAGAGGCACATCCCTCCCATACTTCATCCCGCAGGTCTCTGGCCAATGATGCTGATGCTATTTCTGTTTCTTATCATTTTCGCTTTCTAATCACTTATCACTTGATTGAAAGCCTCAGCCAATAAAAGTCTTAGCGCACGGAAGAAAGCAAACATGATATTTTGATTGTCTCGGCTCACCTGTCCTCATCCTCGGTCGTCACAAACGAGAAGAACAGTGTCCCATCAAGAGAGATGAACTTGCGCTCGGATTGACTCAGAATTCGATCCGTCGAGGCGCCGTGGAGCCAAGAGAAGGTCAGCGATTCTGAAAATATCAAAGTTTTTAGAAGTAACGAGTCTGAGAATGAATACCGATCCATTGAACTGCTCATTTGGTCCTGAACCTAGAGAAGAAGGGGAAACGAGAAAGAGAGAGACTAGTGGCATGCAGTTTAGGGTAGACGTCCCGTCCCGAAGCGAGAATGGTTACTGTACTTTGGAGAGTGCCATGGTACTCACTCTGTGCAAAAGAGAAAAGAGCAAAAGGCAACCAAAACGAAAGCGAGTGTGTGTGTGGTGGCGAAGAACCGTTTATCATTATCATTATCATTCCGAAAGACAATCAACTGAAGAAATGGAAAACGGGAAGGAAAGACACACTACAAGGAAAAAAAATGATAGAAATCAATGAATACTGGCTTGTTGGTGGGCAGGTGGGTGGGTACCATCCATTTTTCATTCAGAAGCGGTGTGTGCGGTCTGGTGATTAGTGCGAGTGCAGTAGGCAAATTAAGGAAAGTGGAAGAGGAGGGAAAGTGGATATCGGGGGGCTAGGTTTGGGGTTTCTAGGCCAGCTAGGCGTCTTTTTGGAGATTAGGCCATCAAAAATGTCTTAGCCATTGATATTTCTAGGCTGAATCCGTGAGATTTTGGGATTCTAGGCCACTGGAAGTTTTCTAGGCCACCTCCCCTGTTCGAGGTCAAAGATATGGGATTCTAGGCAATCCAGAGATTCTTAGAGCCTCTAAAAAACTCTAGAACGCCTGCAAATTCTATGGGACATTCTACTTTAGATTCTGGTCAACCTAGGCCAGGCTACTTTGCGTTTTCTAGGCCATAAGCTTCTACGACGTTTCGAAACCATACCCATCAGTTCCTAGCCCTCCGCCACTTTCCCGTCCGCAATTCCTAACCTTAAGAATCTGGAAATGTGAGTGAAAAGTGAGTGCAAGTGATTGCTGTGACATGGTGCAAGTGCAAAACGTAAATTTTTTTGTAATTTTTCGTTCAAAGACTTTCAAATTAAAGAAAAAAAAAGAAAACCAAAAATGGAAATCGAAAAAGGAACAAAAAAGGAATGAAAACCAAAAAGTGGAACGAACGAAACTCTCGAAACTTGTATGTATCTATAAAAATCTCTTTTTTGGCCGCTCAACGTTTCCCATGGTGATTGGGTCTCGGAGCGAAATGGTGCGAGTGCTGGGTGGGTGAGAACATTCTGTTAGGTGCGTGTGGATGTGTGATGTTAGTTAGTGAGTGATACGGTGATAGGAAGGAGCGGGATTCGGGACGACGGACAATCGGAATCGGTGGTGCGTGTACATGGTGCAAGGTGGTGATGGTGCGAGTGCTGGGGAGGCAAGGGGAGTTCTGAATGAAGCGAACGATGAGAAACAGGAGTTGTAGACGAGAAAAAATGACGATTTTAATTAGTTTATCAAGCCAATAAAACCATTGAAACTGGCGCAGTTGAACAGAAAGTGGGGAAGGGGGGTGGGGGCTGATAAGAGCGGGTAGGGGCAGAGAAAGTGATAGGAGAGGGGAGGAAGAGAGAGAGAAATGGAAATAGTTGGTTGGTCGCGAATTGGATTATTATTCTTTGCCAATTGATAAGTGATTGATGGTCGAAAACCGTTTGGTTGGTATGTTGCACATGGTGCGGGGTCTAGAAATGGGAGGGGGACTAGGTTTTGCAGGAGAGGCTATCCAGGAGGACTTTGGGTTTCTAGGCCACTAACAATAAGAAACGTAGTCTCCGGGGGACTAGTTTTCCAGGCTTTCGGAATTCTGGGCCATCAATGAAACAACTTCAAAATCTGGGTTTCTAGGTTAGTCTAGGTTTCAAATAAGAGCCGTCAATGAAAATACTCGGCAACGCACTACAAAACGGCTAAAGCTAAAGAAGGCTGAAATGACTAAAGAAGGCTGAAATGACTAAAGAAGGCTGAAAAATTTAGGGACTAGGTTTTCAAAAACTTGGATTCCTAGGCCACCTTGAAAACTTGAATCTTCAGGACCAAAACTAAAAAAAAACCGTATTTCCTAAAACCAAACTCCTTTTGTATCTATCTATTTCTGTTCACTTGTAAGCGATTCCATTCCGACTCGCCCAAACCAGTCCAGTCCATCTGGTCTAAACTGTCCTCCCACTACCAGAAACATAACCACTTCAGAAATGTTTATCTTTCTTTTTCTCCTCGTCGATCGTCGTCTTCCAAAAACAGAAGAAGAAGCGACGAAACGACACGAGAAGCAGTGTGGATTCTAATCCGAAAGACTGAGAAGAGAAGGAACATAAAATAAACATAACAAATGGAAGATGAAAATGGCGAATTCGAATTCCAAATCGAGAAAGTGTCAAAACCGTCATCTCTCTTTCTCCAGAAACGAAGACAAGACGCATGAGGACGAAGCGACCGGGGGGCGTTCTGTTTGCTCGGCTCCCAATCGTTATTGACATTCAATCGGAAGGAGGGGGATTGGAAGCGAATCAAATCAAATCAAATCGAAACGAAAGGAATCGAATCGAAGAGGAAAACGAAACAAAAATCGAATCAAAATTGATATTGTTTGGTTGAAGAGAAACGGACAGCTTACTGTCGCTCCAGGGAGAGCGAAAAAGAGGAAAAGAAGCGTTCGGGCGAGAGAAGGAGATGATCTAGAAGTAGGAAAAGATAGGATAGCTAACCTAGATAGTTATCCTACTTTTTGGTTCTTATCATTGAGATTTGATAAGGAGAGAAGAGAGATTGACTGTGTTCGTGCAACAAAATAACGAACACTAACAGGCATATCCAGATCGTTTTTAAGGCATATTCAGGGAGGTAGCAAGTCTATTATAGAGGCATATTGAGAGAGCGAGGAAGTTGAAGTTGAAGGAGGGATTTTGGAGTGTCGTTTGAAGGGGATTTGAATTTTGAAACCCTCAGGACAAGGTTAAGCTTAATTCACCAACTTCAGGTCAAAACTGGGACTAGACTTTGAAGGGAAAGTGATCAGTTATTTCGGAGTGTCGTACCAGGGACTACAAGCATTTGCACACCAAGGAATGATCATAATTAGCGTTATTTTGGAGCAGAGTACCATTTCAAAAATTGTTCAATTTCGAACATTAAGGTAGGGGCCAAGTTAAGGCTATATCGCGAACTTAGGCTTGAAGTAGAAGGATAGGTTATATTGGAGTATAGTACCATCTATAAAAACGCAGAGAAATTGGCTGGAGGCAACAAATTTCAAATTGAGATTCGATAAAGTTAAGTACAGGAAAATTTTACCATTTCAAAAATCGTTCAGTTTCGAACCTTATGGTACGGACCAAGTTCAGGTTATATCCTAAACTTAGGCTTAAGCTTAAAGTATAAAAGTAAGTAACTTTGGATCAACTTCAGGCCAGGACCAAAACAGAATAGAAGAAATCAGAGGAAAACTGATCATCTGAATTTTGATCATCAACCAATCTCTTGTGTGTTCTGTTCTGTTCTGACAGCAGACACACACAAAATCCATGACGATAGTCCGTCCACCTTTAATAAGCCGACATTAACGGGGTGGACTGATCCAAGATCTATATTATACCAGCAAAAAGTGGCGTTTCCCCCCTCCGATGCCGATCGTCTCTCTCTCTGTCTCTCTCTCTCTGTCTCTCTGTCTCTCTCTCTCTCTCTCTCTCTCTCTCTCTCTCTCTCTCTCTCTGTTCTCTCAAGTGTTTCTTCTTCCCCACTTTTCGCTGCATCGAAAGCGAAAACGTCGACCGTTCTATCCGGGCATCTTATCGAGTTTCCCTTCCATTTTTTGCCTTTTCCTCTTCCGCGTCTGATTCCGTTTATACGCGGAAGAAAGGGGGGCGGATAGTGAAAGGATTCATCAGAAAAACAACTCTGATAAGGCAGATGATAAACGGAACAGGCTTGAATAGTGTAACCGAAAGGAAGATGTAGGGGAAGGGGGGAGGGGAAATGTTGTAAAATGTGAAAATAAAAAGAGAGACTTTCTTTTTCTGTTTCCTCCGACAAACATGTCTTTAGGGTTTGGCCCCCCTCCCCCCAGGGGGAAGAAGAAGCCGAAGGGGTGAGGGGGGAAGAGTTTGGTAATCAGTTTAGGAGGAGCCGAGCGGACAGAAAACTAGAGCGATGTGCACCATATCCGATGTATGGTTAGTGGAAGCGAGGGATTCGGAAGCGTTAGAACCAAAGAAAGCCAAGGGGTTAGGGCAGGCATATTCAAGGCATATTCTAGCCATTCTATATCCATGGATCAGTGTATGACTTGCTAATCAAAGCATATCAAAGGCACAGGCTCCTAGAGCTACTAGCGGTGAATGTCTTCCCCGAATCAAAGATTTCTGGGCGGAGCCTAAAGTCGATTTTCCCAAAAGCACTTGCTGATAGTACATTAAACACCAGAAGAGAAAGAAGAGAAAGGACCCATGAGAGCATCATCAGGCGGCTTTTCAAAGCGGAGAAAATGGGAAAAGAGGGCGGATGATGGAACTTGAGGAGAAGAGATAAATCAACGACAGGTGGCTGGGGAAAGCTGGGGAAAGAAGAGCTGAAGAGTAGATGAGCAAGAAGGAGGAAGAGAGAAGTAGAAGAAGGAGAGGCAATTGATACTGGTGATAAGATGGGTGCCAGTGATTAGGTGATAATGATCGGGAACTTGTGGGTTACGTGGTTTGAATGGAAGAGATTCTGGACCTAAAGCCTAAAGCTCGAAGCAGCTCTCTTCTTCTGAATTTGACATGTTTGTCGTTCTTGTCGCTTTGGGACCTCAAGTGACAGAGTCCCTCCTCTCCCCTCGTCTCTTCACGTCTCCGGGGACGAATTCATCGAAGGCGACGTGTGAAGTAGTGAAGGGGGAGATGCGCGGTCCCCACTAATCATGCTCCCCTCGCGGCGGGAAAAGTGGCACGATTGACACGGAAAGATGCAAATGATGAGTGAGGTACTCGAT
>LR572232.1:0-13046 GCA_900536345.3 Caenorhabditis sp. 39 LS-2015
TTACTATTTGAATAGACAAGGGACTAAAGTTGGCCAATTGATAATAGAGGCAGGAAATAACCTGATTTACATTAGAGAGAGAAATACAATTTTCAGTGGTTCATTAATATTACAAAACATCTAAAGCCAATCAAAGTGGAAAAGTTGAAAGTAACTGATGACAGAAATTTTGAGAACTTGAACTTTTTCTTGAGAGGATCCAAGTTTCTCAAAGAGTTGAGAATCTATGGGAACTCAATATTCGACATGTTTAAATCGGATTATGTAATTCAGTCCACTGTTGTGATACAGATAATTCAATTTTTTCAGCTGCTGAACTCGGAAAAGGTCATTGTTTCATATCCAAGAACACGTAACAAAATGGCTGCTATTGAACATTTTGTAAAAGTGAAACACTTGGTTTTTGAATTTTTTGTCTTGTTGGATAGCTATCATTCTTTGGCGGAGGTAACTAAAAACACAAATCAGATTTTGGTCTGCTAAATAATTAGCAGACCCAAGGGTTGGTTTGCTAAAAATTTAGCATACCCAACGCAAGGGTCTGCTAAATATTTAGCATACCAACAGAGTGGGCATTGAATTTTCAGGAAATTCTCACAATTTCGCGGCAAAATAGATCCATTGGCTCAATTGTCGATTATTCAGTAAGAGATTATTTCAATTTCATGAATTATCCAAGCTTCGGTTCAATAATCAAAGAGTTGAAAGCAAGATGGACAGCATTGCCGGAAAAGTAATCAGATTTTGCGGAATTTCAAATTTTCTCTCCTTTTTTCAGAAAGTGCATAACTGTTCCAATGACACAAGCAGAGTTGAATGTTTTCATTATTCCAGCTGTGGAAGCATCAAAATCTTGGACTCTTAGAATGGAGGTCATGGAGATTGGAACTGCTTTGGATCGGGAAAACTAGAACAATTTTTATTTTGTAAATGTTTTTTGATCAATAAACATTTCTTGATTTGTAATAAGGTATCACTCCAACACTGCTCATTTACTGATTTGTGATATTATTAAGCACACCCACTGCATTCACTGTCACTTTTTCTCTCGTTTCCGGCTATGGTTGTTCAGTGAACCCTTCCATTAAAAGTGACATAATCCTCTGAAAAAAAGTGAAGAAGAACTGAAAAGGGCATCAAAAATAATCCTTTCAAAAGCAGAAATGGAAAAAGAATTTCGTGCTGATGTAATTCCCGACGCATCGCAATAATTTCTAGTCTGTACTGCACACTCTGCCGATTTCCCAGTGTTATCAGCAAAATGTGTGCTGTATTACCAAAACCGGGGTGTTCTATGACAAGTATTTCGCAAAACTTTCCCTTTTGTCACCATTAAAACCAGGTGATAAGGCGTGTTATCACAAGGGGAGGAAAGAAAAAGTTTTCAGAGGTCATTTGGTTCTCTGCAATTTTTTTTGGAAAACTTGACCAGAAATGTCCTCTGAATCCTCATCAATTGCTCCTGAGAGACATACTATTGGTCTTATCACTGCAATCTCCTATACAGTAGGTGATATAGTTGGATCAGGTAGACATTTCTCCTATCACCTTATCAATAAGCTTAATTTCAGGAATCTTCATATCCCCCACTTCTATTCTGAATCATGCTGGTTCAGTTGGTCTCTCCTTATGCCTTTGGGCTCTATGTGCCTGTATCTCGTTTTTCGGAGCACTTTCTTATGTGGAATTAGGAACTTCCATTCGAAAATCTGGATGTGATTTTGCATATCTATCGCATTTTGGTTGGAGACCTTTGGCATCGTCTTTTATGTGGGTGTCCACATGTCTTTCCTACCCGGCAGTACTTGCCATTCAAGCGATTTCGTTTGGGGAGTACATAATTACAGGTTAGTGACATTGGAGACCTACCTCATATTTAGCAGACTTGCAATGTTTGTCTGTTAAATATTTAGCAGACCCACGTGCTTATTCAACTTGGGTCTGCTAAACATTTAGCATACCCAAGCGCTAGTTCAACTTGGGTCTGCTAAACATTTAGCAGACCAAAACCAGAACTTTCGTATTTGTGTACTTATCATTTGGCAACATCGGTGCAGATGATCGGGTTTTGAGGTATTAAGCGCTTCCATTTTGGTCATCATAGTTTCACGTGATAAAACAATCTGTGACTTTTTATTTGCACATGGTCAAATTATCAACGATTTCGTAACTCTTCTATACAATTCCAGGCCTTGACAGTTGGATTACTGTAGATGAAGATTACCGATTCATGGCCTATCGTCTCGTCGGTTTCTCGATGCTATGGCCGCTGATGTTTTTGAACTTCTTCTCACTAAAAAGAGTCGCTGGTGCATTCCAAATTGTTGCGACGGCCGTAAAACTTATCGTTGCGTCGGTTATCATTGTGACCGGAATGTATCACATTTTGTTCAAACATGACACAAAAAACTTCAATAATTCGTTCAAAGGATCCGATTGGAACCCGGGAAATCTGGTTTTGGGAGTTTACTCGGGACTTTTCGCTTATAATGGCTGGGATGTTCTGAACTTCGGAGCGGAGGAGATTGAGAATCCAAGAAGGACTATGCCAATCGCAGCAATCAGTGGAATCAGTATCTCAGCAATTGTCTTCATTCTGATGAACGTCTCCTACTTCTCCGTTCTCTCTGTTGAAGATTTCAAAAATTCTCCAGCGGTCGCAGTGACATTTGCAGAGAGAACACTGGGAGATTTTCATTATGCAATTCCATTTCTCATTTCACTTCTTCTCATTGGAAGTATGAACACAACCATATTTGCCTGCAGTCGTTACATGCATTCTGGAGCCATGCAGGATGTTATGCCCACGCCATTAAAGTTGATTAACAATAAAACAAGAAGTCCTAGACTTGCAGTGTTTGCAGAGGTTGGTAACTTGAATTTTTAACAAAATAAAAATGTTCTTGCTTCAGATTCTCATAGCGATAGCTCTCAGTTTCATTGGAAACCTTGATCAGATTATCAGCTACATGTCATTTGCCCTCTGGTCCCAGAGAACTTGCACCCAAGCCGGGTTCATCTATTTCAAGCTCACTGGTAAACTGGATAACAAAAACAGCTTCGTGGTTCCAATTTTTGTTCCGATTATATTTTTCCTAATCTGCATTGCGCTTTTGGTAATTCCAATCACTCAAAACTACCACGTTGCGATTTACGGATTGAGTATGACAGCAGGCGGAGCACTCATTTATCTTTTCTTCATCTACCCGAACACCTTGCCCAGTTTTCTGTATAAAATCAATGGTTAGTAGAGTTTTTAAAAATAGGAAAGCAACTTTCGAATTTAAGACAGCCTCGTCAAGTTCTGTCAACTCATTTTCAATACAATTGTGGAAAAGGAAAAATGCGAACTTGTTGAAGACCTGGTTGAAGAATGCTCTTGTTATAAATTGAAATTGTGATTTTTGCTTATTTCAATTTTCAAACCTTGTTATGTTGTAATTTTTACGGTTCTTGTTTTATGAAGATCTCAATTTTATAACTATATTCTGCCGAATGTTCATCTTAAAAAGATTCTATTGATCGGTTTGTATGAGATTAGACCGTACGGCGCAGTGCACGTCACCAACGGTCCCTCTCCTCACTAATTGCGCACAAACAGAAGGTGTATCGATCACGTCTTCTCATTCCCAAATTTCTTTGCATACCCGAAAAATGGCTCGTTTTTTCCCAATATTTAACTGTCCCTCTGCTGTTGCTAAACGAAGACTGAAAAACATGAAGTGTGGGGAACTGTGAGTTTACTTTTTCGACGTATATCTTACAGTGGCATTTTTCCAGATTTGAGCTGTCATTGTTATCCAAAAGAGGTTTTGAATTGGCAAAGAATACTGCTTTGCTGCATAAACAACCTTCTTTCTTGGAAATTGTGCTTTCCTCAACAACTACGGTTCGTTATCACTGCGGAGATGACCGAATCGAGTGGCATTTCTATGGCAAACGGGATTCTAAAGGAATAGATCTGGAAGATTCGAAACAGTTGACAGTTAAAATGCAAACTGAGACACCGGGAGTTGTACGAAAACTGGTTTTTGCTACAAAGATCTGGTATTGTTATGGCTGTTCGTCCCCCTCTATCCAAGACGTGCTCTTGTTCATCCAGCATATATCATCACTGTTCAACAGTAAAACAAGATGGCTGGATATACGCGAACCTCAACTTTCTAACTTGAAAGTGATTCAATCAGTGCAAGAACTCAGGACCAGCAAGAATGTGACAATTCATGAAAGTACAGTGACCAATGATGAAATGCGTCAAATCATTGAAGGGTTCGAATCGGAGGCATTGCAGATTTTGTGCAAACCGGAACGAGATTTCAGTTACAATTCCCGAATTTCTGTCAAAGATTTTCGAGCATTCAATGGTTCTTGGTTTAAAGATTCAATGCTTTTGAACGTCGACAGTGAGGTTGTGGCTATAAAGAGTCGCAAAATATCGGATGAAGATGTGAACAAGTTCCTACACCAATGGATGAAAAACACTAGCGGTTGCGGCAAAGTTCGTGCCTTGACTCTGATCAGAATAATTGAGAAAGACCGGTTAACACGTTGGAATTTTGACAAAATCACAGAAGGGTAAATAGGAACATTGATCATGAACTATCAGACTTTAATTTTATCAACTTTCAGTCTGGAAAACCCGCTAGATTGTGACTTCGCATTTATCAAAAAGTATTGGAGAACCATGGACAACATGCGACTGTTTATAAAGCTTGACGATTCGGAGGAAGCAGTTTCAAAGCTGCATGCAGCTGCGCAGGAACTACAGTATTAAATTTAACTCAATGTTTTTCAAAGTTTTTGCAAATAATTGGCTGTTATCTCTGTATTTACCTTGTTTTGATTTTCCATAATTAAATACAAGTTTGTTATTGTTTGTTTTGGAAAAATATATTGAATGAATCTATTAATAAGCGGACTCATAAATTCATTTTTCGGTAGCTTACAAGTTTATTTTTTAAAAAAAATCTAATTCACTTATTTCTGACAACATGGTTATGCAAAAGTAGCAACGGTGAAAGATGTTTTTGCAGGTTTTGCGTTTTGCAATTAGACATTTAACCACTTTTGGAATGCTGTTTTCCAGATTTCAAAAAACAAATTTGTTGTATGTCATCCAATAATGTCTATCGATTGCTCTGTGTGTATGAGATTAGATGGTGCAGTGCACGTCACCAACGGTCCCTCTCCTCTCCAATTGCGCACAAACAGAAGGTGTATCGATCACGTCTTTTCGTTCCTAAATTTCTCGGTATACTTGAAAAATGGCTCGCTTTTTTCCAATATTTAACTGTTCTTCTGCTGTTGCTGAAAATCAACTCAAGAAGATGCATAGTGGGGATCTGTGAGTTTGTTTTTTTAAAAAATCATTTTCGCTAAATTTTCAATTTTTATTTTTAGATTCGAACTGTCATTGTTATCCAAAAGAGGTTTTGAATTGGCAAAAAATACTGCTTTGCTGCATAAACAACCTTCTTTCTTGGAAGTTGTGCTTTCCTCGACAATTTCAGTGTATTATTTTTGCGAAGATGAGCGAATCGAATGGCATTTCTATGGCAAACGGGATGCTGAAGGAATAGATCTGGAAGATTCGAAACAGTTCACTGTTAAAATGCATACTGAGACATCGGGAGTTCTGCAAAAACTGGTTTTCGCTAAAAAGTTCGGCTGGTGCTATGGCTGCTCATTCACCCTTGGCTCAGCTCGAGCAGAACGCGCTCGAGTGCTCTCGAGCCGAGCCAAACTCGAGTTTCTCTCAAAAACTGGCCGGAACACTATTCAAGACGTGTTTCTGTTCATACAGCATGTCTCATCATTGTTCAACAGTAGAACAAGAAGAGTAGATATACATGAGCCTCAAATTTCTAATTTGAAAGCGATCCAATCAGTCCCAGAACTCAGGAAGAGCGAGAAGGTGCGAATTCACGAAAGCACAGTAAGCAATGATGAGATGCGTCAAATCATCGAGGGGTTCAACACGGATTCGATAAACATTTTGTGCAAACCGGAACGAGATTTCAGTTACAATTCCCGAATTTCTGTCAAAGATTTCCGAACATACAATGGTTCTTGGTTTAAAGGTCCGATGCTGTTGAACCTCGACTGTGAGGGTGTGACCATCAAAAGTCGTGAAGTATCGGATGAAGATGTGAACAAGTTCCTACACCAATGGATGAAGAACACTAGCGGTTGCGGTAGACTTCGGGTCATGATGCTGATCAGAATAACTGAGAAAGACCGTCTCCCACGTTGGAATCTTGATAAAGTTACAGAAGGGTAAATAGGAACATTGATCATGGCTTATTAGACTTTAACGATATTTACTTTCAGTCTGGAAAACCCGCTATATTGTGGTTATGCGTTTATCAGAAGATATCGGAGAGCCATGGACAATATGCTATTGTTCATAAAACTTAACGATGAGGAGGAAGCAGTTTCAGTGCTGTGTGCTGCTGCATGGAAAATTTGACTCACTATTTTTGAAAATTTATACAAATATTTAATTGACTGTGATTTTTTTTTAACCTTGTATTGATTTTCCGTAATAACAAGATTGTTTTTGTTTTGTTTTTGAAAAATGTATTGAATGAATCTATTTTTCAATATACGCGAAATATGAATTGCCGATATACTAGTAAAATCGAATCTGATCAACTAAAATATTTTCAAACGTCATTTTGCACTGATTACAATTTTTATATTTATAAAAAACCTCAATTTTCCATTGAAAAGCTTTGAAACAAGACATGCGCCAGCAAAAACGAGAAATGCGTCAGCAGTGTCTCATGGCGCATGTTTTGTTATTCGAAACAATTAATTGCAATTTTCATTTTTCGTCGGAATTTCAGTGTTTTCCTATGGTTTTTCTATATTTTTTCGGGTTTTCTGTCATAATTTTTGTCAGTTCCCCATCATATTTCATTATTTTCAGATGAGCGGCAGTATTCCAGCAGACGTAATCTCCAGATTGACTAAATTCGAGCAATTGATCTCACAAATTGAAGCTGGCATTGATGAAATTGATGTTGGAGTTGATAAGCATTACGAGGTACTTTTAAACTTTGAGATTATTGAAAACCAAGTTGATAGGAGTGTACCATTGTTGATTTTTCAGAGAAGCGCCCATGAAATGGCTCTTGTCGACACGATGAGCATGTTCATGATGGATAGCTTGATGTGGGCAGTGCAAGCGACGAAAGGAGGTGGTGCCGATAAGAACGATAATCTTCTCATCGATTTGGTAATGTTTTCCTGGAATTTTTAGAAAAAACTAATCAAGCTGATTTTTCAGGCCAGAACAAAGCGAATGGCCGGGGAAATGAAGGAGATAAACCTGCGACAGGATGCTCCACGTATCAATCAACAAGCCGCCGCCAATTTCGTGAGAAATGCTCTTTGGGAGAATCCCGATGAACAAGCCGGACAGTCTGAGAAGAATCCGGAGACATCGAAGAAGGAGAAATCCAGCAAGCCCACTAAATCAAGGAAAAACTAATAAAATCAATACTTTTCCTGTTGTCACTTGTACCCTTTGTTGATTTTCTACCCCTCATTTTCATTTTTTCTCATTGTTGTTCACAATAAACATTGTTTTCATTGAATCCACGCGATAAACATCGGGCGCATTTGCAAACGCGCTCTACCGTTCTCTTGTCGGTGTTGCCAAGCTGGCTTTTCTCAAGTTTCCATTCCGGGTCATTCTCACGTAAAACGTGAAATTTCAGTGTAGAAAAGTGCCACGTGTCAGTTTCACGTAGCCTCTATCGATTTTTCATGCTCTCGGAGCTCATAATTGCCAGCACTCTAGTGGTCAACGCCTTCGCTGTTCTCAACTTTAATTTGTAAGTATTTGAAATTTTTACAGTTGAGTTAATCGATATTGAAGCTATTTTTTGTTTTCAGAAGAAAAAACACAGACGGAGCATTTGGAATCGAGGACAACAACCAGAACGCGTCGCTTGGCGATAAGATCCGCAATTTTCTGATCTCCCTGCAATACTTTCGAGTATTCGTCGCCATCTGGAACATTTTCATCATTTTCTTGATGTTCTTGTTTTTCTCGCACTAAAATGATAGCTAAAACTGACAATTTGCTTCACTCGGTATGTCCCAACTCTCATTTCACAAAAAATCCATCAATTTTAGAAGTACCTCACCGGTGTTCCTTCGGGGCGGAAGAATGGTGCTAGGAACGATGCGAAGAGTCTAGAAAATGGGAAAGGTGCTGAAAATTCTGGAAAATCTGATGAGAACGAGTTCGATTTCACTAAAAAGATCCGAGAATTGAGATTAGAGCTAGAGATCAAGAAGAGAGAAGAGGAACGAATCGAGAAAGACATTGCGATTATTTTGGAGGAGAACACTATTGGTAATACTATTGAAGTTGAAAATCGGACGTTCATCGATGATTTTTCAGACGGCGGAGAACAAAATCGGTCGTTCGGTCTCGCGGTCACCCGCCTCAACAATCACATGCTCATCGTCGAAAATTCCGCGAAGCAATTGACTAGCGCTCTGAAAAACAACTCCAGTTTGGCTGACACTATCAGTGGTCGGGTAAGCTTACTGTTTTAATGAAATGTTCACCGGTAACGTTATTTTTTCTAGGTTTCCGCCCTTGATATGGCCAAGACACGGGTCGTCGGTTGCCTACAGCTTGCCGGAGACATGAGAGACCTCGGAGTTTGCGCGGAAGGAATTGATGATGCGATTCGATCCGAAGATTTTGAAATAGCTGCTCAACACATTCATCGATTCCTCACTCTCGACCAAGCAGTGTTCCAGATCCGCGAGTTCAAGCAAAAAGATGCTACTGACTCGATTCGGCACAGTTATGAAGTGTTATCTTCTGCAAAAGAACGACTTTCGAAAATCCTCAAAAGCCGGTTGACAGACGCAGTTAGTAAGGGAGATGTCGGAGATATGCAAAGATTCGTCAAACTGTTCCCGATGCTCAACGAATCTGATGAAGGACTGCAGAGATACGCCGTGTTTTTGAATTCGAAGATAGATAAGCTTGCCAATGACAATATCGCAATCATGAGAGCTGGAGGAACAGATGATAACCGGCGGAACGTGTTATACGCGGATACGCTCTTTATGTTCTTTGAAGGTGTTGCTGAAATCATTGAAGCGAATCTTCCAGTGCTGGAGCACTCGTACGGTGTTGACAAACTCATGGATGCTATGTTCATTCTGCAGGCGAGAATCGATGATTTCTTCCGGCGCCTCGTAGAGGAATTTGAAACTAACCGGAAAACGCCCCAACTCCTCCGTCTTGTTGATGGAGTTGTCCACAAAAACTCGGAGGAATCTCCAGATCCGATGGACGTCGACCTGATTGCGTCGGAAATCTGCATGATGAACACTTCTGTTGAAATGTACTGGCGATTTGTGGGCAGACGCATTGGAAAGCACGAGAACGATCCGAGGGATATGGGAGGAGAGGACGAAGAAAAAATTGATGAAGAAAAGCTGGCTGAACAACGACGTCTTCGGAAAGAGGCCAAGGAACAGAAAATGGATCAGTTGCTGAATCGAAGCCGAGTTGGCACAAAGATGCAGGAGTTGGTTTCCAGTTACTGCCTTCTCGAGCAATTCTACATGATAAAGTCAGTAGAGAAAGCTATCAAATCAGACGCCAAGGAGGATGCAACTGGACTGACCAGCTCAATCGTTGACGACGTCGTTTTTATCATTCGAAAGAGCATCCGTAGAGCAGCTGGTAGTGGAAATGTTGACAGTGTCTGTGTTACCATCAACAATGCGACTGCTCTCCTGGATACTGTGGTTCATGGATATCTTTATCAGAATATTCAAGCTGGATACAGCTCATCTAACTTTGCCACTGACGCCCTTCAAAGTGCCCAGACTGCATACTCGGCTTATCAACAAGGAAAACCAGTCAAAGATGCAGCAGAGAATCAGAAGGAACAGTTCCTACTGGCGGTGAACAATGCGGCAAAGATGTCGGAACTGCTTGGTGAACTTCAAAAGGGTTTGATTACCGAATGGGCGGGAGTCAAGAGACCTCCGATGGAGAAGAGCAAGTTGGAGCATTCGACGACGCAGATTGAAGAGGTTGCGAAGAAATTGGCGACTTTGGCGAAACATGGAGTTGAAGAGCTTTTCAAATCCGTTTTCAAAACAAAGATCCGCAATGGGCAAGTTTATTCTGTTCATCTACAGCATTTAATTTATATATTTATTTCAGTGTCAACCCATACGAGGATATCGATCGACAAATGACCATGCAAGATCTCGAGTACTTTGAAGCGCATGATCCGTTCATGGAACACTTCTTGGCTAGTGTTGATCGACTTCTTGTCGAGCACGAGCCACTATTCTTCTCTGACAACTACCAGACGCTCTTGCTTCTTACCAGTTCCGAAGTGGCACGACAAATCGAACACGTTCTCCCGAAGTGTCAGTTCAATCGCTACGGAGCTCTACAACTTGACCGAGAGTACCGACAGCTATGCGCGTACTTGACAAACGTAGCCGGATGGAGTGCAAGAGAGAAAGTTGCTAGACTAGGACAGGTACACTCAACTCCTAGAATTCCAGTTGAAATTCCGGTTCTTTTCAGATTGTCGCTGTTCTGAACGTGGAAACGATCGATGAGGCGATGGAAGTATGGCATAATTCGAAAACGATGACGACATCGACACGCACTTTAACTCTTCCGGAAGTCAAGAAAGTGCTTGCCCTTCGAGCAGATTTCCCCACTGTAGCTATTAAGTCTTTAGAGTAAATATCAAAATCCCTGCAAACTATTATCGCCTTGTTCCCCCTCCCTCCTATTGCTTCCTTCCCCTCTTTACGTTCTCGTGTAAATAACCATTATGGGTGTGGTTTGTGATTGATTCCCTTATTTATAAATTATCAGAGTTAGCTTCTCGAGACAGTTTCCTTGAAGGAGCAGTTCGAAGGCTCGTATCTAAATGTTAGGGTAACTTTAGCAGGTCTTTGATCACTTACTCTTGCTCCAATCTATGTCTCAACTGCTCTTCATGTTCCTTGCCGCGAACCTCGATCACCATTTTGACACGTTGACTGGACATGTCATTGCGGAGGAAAGCGCGCTCCTTTGATAATTACTTTGTTATTCATAATTAGATTTACAGTAGCTCACCAGATATAAGTCACGGACGTTTCCAGAAAGGTCGCCGACGATTTTGGTGAGCTTCGAGACTCCTCCAGGCTTGTCGGGAATGATGACACTGAGACGGATCACACGATGATCATAAGCTAATCCTGGAGCATACGGTAGTTTTGAAAGTTACTGTAGCTACCGTACCTCGTTCAATGCATCTACCCAGTGAAGTGCTGTCAATATTGCCACCAGATAGGATTGACACAACAGTTTTTCCCTTCAAGTGATCCAACTTTTTCGAGAGAATCGCTCCAACGCTGATAGCTCCAGCACCCTCGCAAACCACCTGGAAATGTAAAGTAAGGGGTTACAGTAGGATTACGGTACTTTTTCATTTTCAATAAGGCGAAGAATGGCGACGGCGATGTCGTTTTCGGGTACACTGATGACGCGGTCTACTTTTCCTGGAAGATTTGGAAATTTGGGTATGCTAAATATTTAGCAGACCCACGCGCATTCCACATTGGGTCTTCTAAATAATTAGCAGACCCAATTGCATTTTGAAATGAGTATGCTAAATGTTTAGCAGACCCAATGGCATTTTTAAATGGGTACGCTAAATGTTTAGCAGACCCACGCGGGTATTCAACTTGGGTCTGCTAAATGTTTAGCAGACTAACGAGCACTCCACATTGGGTCTGCTAAATATTCAACCCACCTACAAGCGACGCAAACGCATTGACACCGACATCCGGAACAGCCAATCCATCTGCAAGTGTTGGTTTGGTGGGAGTATGAACTGGATGGCCAGCTTGAAGGGATTTCTATAATTCCAATTCACTCTCTTTCCAATTTCTCTGTATCTCCTTACAATAATCGCCTGACAAGTCTCACTGACAACTCCAATGACTTCTGTATTCGGCGATAATGTCTTGACGGCAGTTGCGACTCCAGCGATCAGACCACATCCTCCAACTGGCACAATCACTGCATCGGGTTCGCCAACTTGATCCAGAATTTCCATTCCAACCGTCCCGGCACCAGCGAGAATGTCATAATGGTCGTAGCCATTGATGTACGTACCGCCTTGTTCCTGGGCCATTCGGAGGGCAATTTCACGACTTTCAGCAATATCGGCGCCCTGAAAGTCAACTAGAGAAGCACCTTCTCCGCTACTCACCTGAACCAGCACATTGGCTCCTAGATCTTGACATCGATTGATTTTCATCAGTGGCGCTATCTTTGGCATGACCACATTTATCTCAACTCCCAGTTGTTTTCCGTGAAGAGAAAGTGCCAAGGCGTGATTTCCAGCGGACGCCGCGAAAACTCCATTTTTCTTTTTCTCCTCACTCAAATTCATCAATGCGTAACGGGCGCCGCGTTCTTTGAAACTTCCGGTATCCTAATTAAAAAAATGGTTACTGTAATTTGAAAAATATAAAATTTACCTGATTGACTTCCATTTTCAAGCGAATATCCATATCAAACAGTTTCGAAAGACATCTGGACTTACGGCAGTCGGTTCGAACGATTCCACCCTAAAGTAACGTTCGATTCGGGTATGCTAAATATTTAGCAGACCCAAGTACCATAGTAGACTCACTTGAATTTTATGCTGAGCCATGGAAATATCACCAAACTGAAGGACTCGTGGGTTCGCTGGATCACAGAACGGATCCTTCGGCACCACTTTCCCATCAAATCGTCTAGCAGTCAAGGAAAATTGTCGGATTGGGAGGTCTGAACTATTATCAAATTGTAGATTTGAAACGTTGATCAGTTGATCTTACACATCGGATTTCTTCTGAACATCTTACTAGTTTCCGATCTTGTTTTATTGAAGTTGAAGTAGAATTGTGGAATTGTTAGGAAAACGAGCAAGTATTGGCTTTTAAAAATTTATTTCGATGAAAATGTTATCATATAATTTTTAAAACTGATATGGAAC
>LR575253.1:0-12059 GCA_900536345.3 Caenorhabditis sp. 39 LS-2015
AGATTTCAGAGGTGAAAACCTGTAGTAGAATGGTTTTCAAGTATGCCTTCTGTGCTCTGATCACCTTCTCCGACAATGAACTCTTAGTTTTGTGAAGGATGATAAAGCAGATAGTGGGGAGAGATATGCACATAAAGATGTAGATGCTAACGCACATTGCTCCGAAGATGAGGAAATACGAAACATTGGGGTTTCTTGAAGTAGAAACTATGTACTTCTCAGACCAGAAAAAATTGGGAAGTGGTCGGAGAGTCTGTAACTATTCAACTGTCAAACTACATTCATTTCGATTCAGATTTCAATTACCGCATACAAAAAACTCTTCGCTTCCTGCTGATCTTCGACAAGAAAGAACGAAATCGTCACGGAGAGAAAAGCGCCGATGTAGATGAACACGATGGCAAATATTCCCCAGCGAATGACTCGAGAATAGTGACGATATGACATTGGTATGATGACTTTCAACCGGTAAAAGGTTATATGAGTAAGGATCGCCGAGTTGATTTGGAAAGCAAGGAACAGTCCATAGAATTGGATGAACGGATGGACGCCGTACAGGGAGAGAAGACCATCCGCGTAGATGCCGACTACTGGGAGGAAGACAATCGGGCGGAGCAGTTGGAATCCGTAGAAGTCTTCTAGGAAACATCTGAAAACAAGTGGTCGGTTACGTACAAGAGGGAAGCTGAATAAGTACCCTAGAACTTGAGCCGTCAAGATGATGGTATAATGAAGTTGAAAATTGGAGCATCTTTTGATGATGCAATAGATTGCTTCGGCATAAATTGGAGTAGTAATAATAGGAACGTATCTGATGATCGTCTCAAACACGGCAACCACGCGATCCTGATCGGTTAGATCAACTTTGGCCACTTCCATATCCATTTCTGTGAAAAAAGCGGCTGACTTTCATATTTTATACCTGGTGCAAGGGCTGTCAGTTGAAAAATAATGGTAATTTGATTTGACTTGCGAGTTACATACAGAGAACTCAAAGTTTCTGAAAGGGAACTAAAAAAAGTGTGTCAAGGAATGTAGCTTGTGGTGGTGAGAGCACGTGGTAACTTTTCCGCCTACTCGTGTTTTATGGATCTATTCCAAAAATAGTAGCAATCTGAGGCTCAAAAACTATCAAACTTAATCACTTTTTCCACCCGAACCGCTTCCAAATTTCAGAATAAAACATGGTTGAAAAGTCTGTCAATAGGAATCTCAGGTGACGCATAGAATCCGTTGACCTTTATTTGAACATTAAAGGAAAATCTGTTCCTTGTGATGTGAAATGATCAATTCTTCACTCGGTAACTTGATTTCAGAGGTTAGGTTGTCTCAATATCAGGGCAGGCATGACTCAGTAAATGCTCACAAAGTCAGACCGAGATAAAGAATAGGTCATACATCAGTCACAAAGCTTGCCTATGTTAGCTCTTGATGAGAAGAACATGGTAACGTCGCTGGGGCAAACTTCTAAAATAAACGTTCATCTTTATTTTTAAGAAAACGAACATGGTACAAAAAGTTGAGGAACTGGAAAGAGTTATTTAGATAAAATACATTATCCGACGATAGATGACATTGTATGAACCATATTTTTCCGTTTGTGTCGGGTACATGTCAATACACACCATACTGCAAATCATACTCATAAAATCAATCAAGCTATACTATTTCTTACTCCACACCATCTGCGCCTTGATTGTGTCTCGAAACGGCTTATTCGAGAGTAGGTGAGTGAGAGTTGAAGCGGATCCGTGCAAGAGAGCGAATATGATGGAAGCCAAGCTGGTCACTGAAAACAAATGACAAACAGGATGTTTTTCACTCCAAAGAACTGCTCACTTTGGCTATCTATGATATGTAATATCGCCGCGAAGAACTCCAGAAATGGTATTATAATGCATACAACAACTACGAGTACTTGGAGCAGAATGGTTCTCAGGTATGCTCTTTGTGCTTTGATCACCTTCTCCGACAATGAATTCCGGGTTTTGTGCAGAATAACAAAGCAGAGAGTCGGAAGGGTTACGCAGAGAAAAATGTAGAATCCGACGCAGAGTGCTCCGAAAATCAGGAAGGTTTGAACATTTGGGTTTCTCGGCGACGAAACAATATACTTATCGGACCAAAAGACACTGGGAAGTGGTCGCAGAGTCTGCAAATGCATGGATACTCAATTGAATTCCTGCTTGGCCTGCCAACAAACTCACTGCATATAGAAATTGCTTAGCTTCTCGTTGATCTTCAAACAGAAAAAAACAGATTGACGCTGAGAGAATTGCACCGATGTAGGTGAACACTATGGCGAATATTCCCCAGTGAACAACACGAGTGTAGTGACGATATGACACCGGAATGATAATTTTCATGCGGTAGAAGGTGATATGGGTGAGAATCGCCGAGTTGATTTGAATGGAAAGGAACATTACGTAGAGTTGGATGAACGGATGGACACCGATCATGGAGAGAATGCCATCGGCGTAGATGCCGACGACTGGGAGGAATGCCAAGGGGCGGAACAGTTGGAGTCCGTAGAACTCTTCGAAGCAGCATCTGGAAGGAAATCAAATCAAACGATTATACTGTCAAAGAGGGAGTAGGAAAACTGTACCCAAGGATATGAGCCGTCAGGATAATCGTATAGTGCAACTGGAAGTTCGGAGACCTCTTGACTATACAATAGATCGCTTCGATGTATATCGGAATAGTAACGATGGGTATATAGTTGACGATCGTCTTATAAACATTGATCACTCGCTCTTGATCCTCCAGATCCACGTTGACCACTTCCATTTTTTATGCCACAAAGTGACTGCTTTCCGAATAGTTATATAGCAGCTGTCAGTCATGTCGCACGCGGTAATCAGTTTTCGATTCATTCGCCATTCAGTCACCTCACCCCAATGGCTCGCGTGTGTGTTGAGTTGACCGGATTCAACATGATTATCCACGAGACAGAACGATTGTGGAATTTGAAAAGTGTGTCGAGAGTTGTATTTTGTAGTGGAGTGGGGGAGGATCAGAAGATTGTTGTGGTTTAGAGTATCACATTGGGAGTGACCACAGACGAGATCTTATTGGATTTATGATCGTTTCGAGTCGAGGAGCACATGACCAATTGCCAACCTTAACATTACTCATGGCGAGGTACTATTTCGTGTGCTACTGACCTCTTTCAAAGTGTGATAGCAGAATCTCTCGGTAAGGTTTATTTGCGAATATCATCGCTAACGTTGACGCTGCACCATGTGAAATTGCCAGTGTCATAGAAGCCGCAACCAGAACTGAAAGTCAATTTTTAGGTAATCAGTCGAAAGATCCTTTGAACTATTCTATTCTTTTCTCACATGGACTATGCATTTTCATCTTCAATCCAATGATAAAAGTGCCGAAAGGAATCAGTAGAAAACTGATGATAATGGCTACCTGAAATGCTCTCTGGTCACTCCATCAGGCGGCAATCATGCTCACTTGTATCAACACGCTCTTCAAGTACTGCTGATGTCCACTAACTACCTTAGCTGACAAGTTATCTTTGACTCGATTCAGAATTTTATGGGCTACAGTTGGAATTGCGATGCAGGAACCAGTATAAAGTGCTAAACTACAAGCACACAGTTTCAGGAACAAGTCGAATCCCTTATTGGCTCCCGAAGTCACTATATAACTAGCGGTTAGGAAGTTGTCGGGAACAATTCCATGAAGTGCTTCAAACCAGAACACTTTCGCATGGTCCTGATTCTCATAGAGCAGCGCAAAGTTGCATAGTGAAATCACAGATCCAAAATAGGTTCCAATAACGAATAACGTGGCAAGTTGGGTTACTCTGGTGTAGTATCGATATGTAAACGGGACAATGGTCTTGAAGCGAAGCAGAAGGAGATGAATCATGGTGCAGGCGTTGATTTGGAAGAGGAAGAAGAAGATGATGACTTGGAGGAAGGTGTGGACTTGCAAAGTGGCGAGAAGGCCATCGGAATAGATACCGACTATGGGGAGAATGACGACGGGACGCATCAGGTAGAAACCGTAGGCCTCTCCGATGAAACATCTGAATCTTGACGTTTTAATTTTGTGTTAGAGCGCACTTCCAACTCACAAAGTAACATGAAATGTCAGCACGGACACATAATTCTTTTGAAAGACAAAGTTACAGGTAAACAAGCAATAAAAAGCTTCTAGATAAATGGGCAAAGTCACCAATGGAATAACATAAGTCCAGAACAAGTACTGTTCCAGTACAGTATCCTGTCGCTGGTAGCTGTAAATAGACCGTATTGCGGCAATATCCATTCCAAGAATACGCCCGTCAATATGTAAAAGTGTAGTTCTCTAGTTCTCCGCAGAGCGCCATTGATTACACCCTTTCAGATCTGCGAGAGACCGAGTGATGTTTAGAGTCATGTGGTAATTGAGTTCGGGTAGCTGATAGCAAGCGAGTCAGGTTGCTGATCGTTTCGTGCCAAGGTACACAGAAATTGAATCCATGGAACACGAATGCGTGGGGTATTCAGGTGTGTAGCCTGGATAAAAAAAAAATCGTAGGCTACACTTTGATTTCATTCGTGCACCAATTTAATCGACACTCGACAAGGCTTCTGGTTTCTTCCGGGAGACAAGAGGTACTGCTCAAAGTTTCCCCAGTTCTACGACACATTCCGCAGTTAAGGAGACTTTGACAGCTGGACCTCGAGCTACTCATTTGACAGATTTCGTCCCGGGATTCTACAACATCAACCACGTTGAGCTGGACTTCGAAAGGTTGTTGAGCGGGTACGAAGATGTTCCATCCGAGAAATAAGTATTGAAACAGCTTGATCATATCGGGTCGTCTTTTCACAAGAAACTTGTAGGAGATGATGTATTTTTTTCTGAAATAAATGAGAATTATGTTTCCAATTTGCAACAGGAACATCCGCTGCTTACTCATTTCTCGTTTGTTTTCACCCTTTTCATCAGCGGCTTTCCATTTCGAACGTCTTCTGGAGAACGGAAATTGAGAATGGAAAATCGGTGTGTGGGAACGGGAGTCATGAGTAAAAAACCAATCTCCGGAAAGAATAGTCATCGCTTTGTTTTCGAAATTTCCGGTTCCCAGTTCCATTTGTCATTCCCTTCTTTCCCGATTTTTTCCTTCTTTTCTCAGTCAACCGATCGGTCAGCGGTGCGAACATTCCATCCTTTCATCCAGAAAATGTGGACGGAATTGCTCGGAATGTCAAGAAAATCTTCTTCCTTCCTTTTTCCATCGCTCTTCTCCGTAAATCGAATCATCCGTCGTCTCCTTCTCTTCCGACCAACTAATAATAAATGTCAAAAAGTGAAGAGCAGGTCGTCCAAAAAGTCAAGAGAAAGAATCACATTTTGGTCGGAAGGACTGGCGGTAGGGAGAGAGAGGAAGAGCAAAAGCACGTCGGACCAACCAACGCATTTCCAAGTATTCCTTCCAATGCACTGCAACCTTCCACCTCTTCTTCCTGTTTTTCCCGTTTGCACTAGCGAGACCAAGCGAGAAAGACACCCCTCCTCTCCTCCACTCCCCTCTATTATTCTCCCTTTCCGGGGCCACAAAGGGTCGGATCCCTTCTCTTTTTCGTCATGGTTCATGCCCACTTGGTCTGCCCCGGGCGGTTCATTAATATTTCAGTGAGACAGGGGTTTCACCTGAGATTCCTATGATTCCGATGTGTCACGTTAGCATACCTCATCAGAGTTTCATTTCGATTCCATCTGTCTTCCAAGTAGAAATTCGGAATATAGAATTCATAGGCATGGATCGAAAATCAGATGTACTCGGTTTTTAGAACTTTTTTTTCGAGTTTTACAAGCTATCAAGAATCACTTATGAACTCACTTTTATATCAGAAATCACCAATAGTATTCAGAAGAAGTGAGACTTGAAGACGTCTGAAATATACAACTTCTTCTAAATTTTAGAAGTATGTCCCTTAACAATCTAGTAGTTTTCAGAAGATGCCACGTCTTCTGAAGAGCGAAAGTAGGTCATATCTCTACAGCTACACTTCCGCATCTTTTGATTGATACCCGATTTCCAACCAGGAACCATTCTTCTCGAATACCTCCGCGTCTTCTTATCTTCAGAAGAATTAGTTCAAATTTGTATCTTCCTTGAATCCAGGAGTCCTCTTCAGGATCTTGGTAATAGGTCAAGTCTCTTAATCTCTTCAACATCTTGATAACTTTTCGTGCTAATCCACACTTCCTAAAAGAATTTCTCATAAATATCCGATGAAAAATTTCTGATTTTTGAGCTGAAAAAAGACTTCAAAAAGGAAGTCAACCGAGGTTAAAAAAAGCATTCAAGCCCCTCCTTTTTCTCCAAAAATAACTCCCTCCACCCTCTTTCCCCCGACCAGATTAGTTCCATATCTCCAACTTATCACGATTTCGCTCCGCTAAGCACTCTGTCCCGAGTCTCAAACACCATCGGCATCCGGACCAAGTCCATGTCGCCCGTGTTTCTGCTTTCCTTCCGATCTCCTTCTCTCCTCTCTTTTCCGTTCGATCCGTTATTATTCACAGAGCACATACTTGTGGCTGGCGGTCCCATGTCTCTTCTTCTTCTTCTGCTGCTCCTCGACTCCTTCTCTGTGTTTGCATCTTTCGTCCCCATCCCAAAACCCGCTTTATCGCATTCCAGCCCATTCAGAAGATAGAGAAACGCCGCCTCCGTCCGTCCAGTCCGTCCTGATAGAAACCGAAAAACTCGAAACGAAGCGAAACTTCGTGTGCTGGTTCCTTTCTAGTTTTGTTCCGTGCCCCTCCCTCTCTAATTTCTGACTTGTTCAATGGCTTCTTTCGAACATCATGCCCATTCTTTCTTCCTGACTACAATACGTCATTCATCATCTATTTTCTCCCTCATCACTCACCCTCCTCCTTATCACTTTCCCCATTCCAGCTCATCATGGACTGACTCGTCGACCCAACTCCACAGAAATGGACACTGTGTATCCGATCTATTCATCATTGGTGAGTCGAGCATCCACCTGAACTATTGCTATCGCGAACTTCAAAAATCTTCCCGTTTTTCTTTTCCTTTTCCTTTCAAAAACTTTCAAAAACGACGCGTCTCTTCTTCTTCTTCTCAAAAAGGGAATCCACTCAGCGAGCAAACTTTGAAAATGATGAGTGGGAAGATGAAGAAGGAGAAGAAGAAAAAGAGTCTGATGACGTGTTTTTTTTTCAGGAAGAGTGCACTGCCGAATGCGGTTCTCTCGTCTCGTATTGCACAGGTCATATGCCGAATCTGGTGTGCCAATTGAACTTTGTCGCGTTTCTCGCCGTCATCTTCTTCGCCATTTTCACAGGTAAACAGACCATTTCATTTATTCGGAAAATTTCTTCCGGGAACCAAACCGTTTTCTATAGCCTGGGTGTCTAGAAAACCCGGAAAGTGCACGCATCGGCCGTCTTTTCATCATAATCGAATATATTATCGAAGACATGACCAGAGATGACCCTCTCCCCCTTTGCCAGAGTATTTTTATCCTTCCAAAACACAATGTTGTTTTCCGGCTTCCCCTTCTCATCAGATAGCCTGACTGTTTACAGACTGACGGACAGGCCACTTTCCAATTAGACGAACAAGTTAGCGAATCTGAATAGGAATAGCCGTTCGTGCATTCGTTATTCTGTTTTTTTTACGAGAAAAGGGAGAGGGGGGAATGCGAGTAATTGCACACGGAACCGAGAACTAGAACCGCTCCAGAGTTTTCTTCCCTTTTCGTTCTCTGTTTGTTTAGTTCGTCACCCAGGGTGAACGGGGATGAGTAAGCGGATGAGCCGCCAGAGACGATAAGGATAATCCGAGGGGGCGCCGATTCAGGGAGACGACGACGTCTTCTGAGAACTTCTTGTTTTTCCCTTTTCCCGGAGAGCCTGTAATCTATAGAAACACCCCATTCTGCAGGCATCTTCATCCCCGTCTCCTGTCTCTTCTGCTGGGTCAGCGGTGGCTGCCGGAAGTCGAAAAACTCCCGACTCGTCTCCCCATTCTCACTTCTCTCCAGACGACGTCGTCGCCGCGGAACCGGTAACGACGAGGAGCGCAGCAGTCTCTACCCTTCCTCTCCTCCAACTCTTCAAATTCGTGAGTCCCTCCCTCCACGCGTCAAACATCTTCCAATCCAATCGATTTTTCTTTCCAGCACCTCCAAAGTGCCGCCAAGCCTCGTCGTTCTCGCTTCCCGTCGTCTCACATGATGTGATCCTCGAAGAGTCAGAATCGTCGTCGGATCACAACTGGAAGAAGGCGAAGCGAGCTCGCAAGATCACCTTCGATCTCTCAATGACTCATCGGGACCATGATTTTTCGCATCTGTGATCATTCCTTCTACGGGTTTTTCTTTTGTCAAATCTATAAATCTGAATCTCAGAAAACAAGGGTTTCATTTTTGTGGAATCAAGACAGGAATGCAAAAATAACTGCTGAACAGGGAGGTGTGAAATGGAGACAAGGAAGCAGCATCAAGAAATATGTTGACACATCCAATAATGTACGCAAGCAAGCAAAGTTAACGGGTAGTAATGTAAGCATAGGGATCTTCTTTTTAGCTTGTGGGATCTAGTTTTGTGAGATGGCAAAATAGGTCAACGCTGAGAGCATTCCTACAAAATATATCACCGGGGGAGAAGGGGGAACTACAGAACAGAAATACATCGGTCACGAATCATTTGACATGACAACACGTGTCGCTGTACAGGTGATTCCGTAAAATCTATTGAGTAAAGAATAAAATTGAGGTGGTTAAAGTGGAAGAATGCAAAACACGCAGTGAGTATGGGAAATAGAATTTGTTCTCCTGCTCATTGAGCGGCTGATGGAGTTGTTGGCTTTCCTGGGAAAGAAGTGGATCCCTCGTAGAGCGAAGCTAGCAGATCCGGGCTGCTGTTAGGCGTCCATTGAAGCTCCTCATCTGAAAATTGTCATTTCCATCAGAATTTATTTCAATTAATACCTGAGTTTGGATCGCTTTCCGATGATCGTGCTCCAGAGCCAGATGAAACAACGGACGCGGCTCTTCTGCCTTGGCTGCCACTGGTGTTCGAACCAAAATGGTTTGAAGTATCCAAAAGTGCAGTGATCTGTTCACGAAGATGTGTTGGGAAGACCGAGTTCAGGTCAATATTGAGATCAGAAGACTCGTTCTTCGTAACATCGCACGACTTGCTGCATGTGGTATTCTGTCCGTTCATACACATCAGAAGGCTGGTTTCTGTTGTCGGTTCGCCGTTCTTGCAGAAATAGTCTCCGTTCGATGACAACTTCAGCTCTGTGTGCTTCATGCAACGAAGTGGCACGTTGAGTGAACTGAGATCTCCGAAGATTGTTCTTCCGAGGTTCGGAGCGAAAAGACTCGTATCGTGGAACGGAGCCATCATGAATCCGGCGGCAGGGAATCTCACCGCATTCTCGCCATCTTCGGTTCTCCACTGATTGTGTGGGGCACGCAGATCGACACATAACTTCGGAGGAGGCAACAACTCCATCTGCGGATTGTCGACAATCTTCCTCCTGGTTGGCGTGGCACGACGTACTTCTATTATTCTTCCCTGGACATGTGACTCGTGGAGAGCTGTTCGAGCTTTCTCACAAGAATCAATGGAATCGAGAGTGACAAAACCGAATCCCTTTGATCCTCTGTCATTCGTCACGATTTCCACGCTTAGTACTCGACCATATCTAAAAACTCCAGTATTGAAATGTCGAGGCATTGAGAGAAAACTCACGGGAAGAACATAGAAGCCAAGTCTTGCTCACGAAACGAGAAAGGAATATTGCTGACATATATTCTGAAAAAAACATTTGCATGAATTCAACTTATGAATGCAGAATTCCTCCAACCTGTTGTCTGTAAAAACTGCTGGTTCACGAGTTTTCGGTTTGACCGAGATTGGCATCGTGTACACAGGCTCTTTTTGAGAGTTGAAAAACTGCTTCCTGGAATCAAATCTTGGAAAAAAGGTGCATTATAAACGAAAAACGTACATGTCTGATGATGCTCTTTGAGCGAGGTTAGTATGTGATTGAGTGACAGGAGCCTGCGTGTTTTGCATTCTGAAATCGGAGAATTAGCACGCGTAAATCAGAAGAAATAGAAAAATGAGAAGTTATTCCGGTTCATTAGCCGATTCCCCGAATCGACACAAAATTTGACACTTCCCGGGGAGATCGAAAAGCGCTGAAATTTTCGCGCGCTGCTGAAAAGATGCTGTGGAACGTACCCGAGAAAGTTTGCAAGTCTGTTATAGAAATAGATCAAATCATGAAAAACCCAGACAATTCTTTGCCAAAATTGGGAAAGTCGAGAACTAGGCTGACACGTTGGCCTAAAAAGTTAGAGCCAATTTGAACTCGCGCCTCAAAATCGGCCCCGCCCATGCAAGCCGCGGCACGCGCTTTTGCAAGCACACCGCATTTGTTTTTTCTGTACTTTTTCTTTTTATTTTCAGAAAATTTTGATTACTTTGTGTTTTTAGATGTAATTGACTCCTTCAGATGCGTTTAAATTGTTATAAACTTGTTTTTTTTACTCTAATTTGCTCAATAATTCCAGCTATCTCTACTAGAATGCACCTACGGTGAAGATGTCATTCCGACGGCAATTCACCTTCGAGCTGCCGGAAGACAGCTATTGGAATGAATCAGATTCAAACTCATCCGGATTATTCGATGACTTGCAGTCAAAACAAGTGAGTTTTCAACATTTTTCACGTGGAACTGAAACGGATTTATCCAAAAATAGCCGTGGCGTTCGAAATAACGTGAAAATAAACTGATTCCTTCACATATAATGTGCAAACCCCAAAAATTAAAGCTACAAGCCCGAGCAGCAGTGGACAATTTGTTTGGTGGTGAGGAGACGCCAAAGCCGTTTGTCCGCTCGCAGAACCCGACACCGACTCCCGCAGCAACAGCTCCTGGTCAAAATGAGGCTCGTGCCACCGCCGCTTCTGACAAAACTAATATCCGGTTGATGGAGTAAGCATCATTTTTATAAAAACTCGGAAATAATAATCTTTTTCAGCACTTCCCCTCGTGCTTCTGGCAAGATCGTTGACGACTTTCTCAATATGAAGTTTTCCGAGACGGTCAGAGCACCTCCGATTCTCCAATCCGCACCATCAGTCGTTTCGGAAGCCAGTGCGAGTAGTCTTCCAAGTGAAGCGATTCGACTCGATTTGGACTACAATCGGCTGCGAGCAGAGCATCGGAAGTTGAAGGAACATCACGAGATCCTCCGTCACGAACGATTCCAACCTTTGTCGGTAGAACACACTATCAAACGGATGCTTCAGAGAAATCCGGTATCTCTCGACCACTACAGGTCGCTTCGAGAAAAGACGGAACTTTTGAGACAAGCTGTAGCAACTCACGACAATAATACGATCTTCAAAGTTGTTGTTTTCATCGAAAGAACACTGCGAGAAGACATCTTCTTCAAGCTAATCAGAGAGCAGAAGATCGCATGCCGGGTGTATACACGACATCTGCAGTTGATGGGGGAGTGGGAAAAGATGAAGAAGTTCTTAAGGTACATACTTTTTTTTTCTATTTTGTTTGTAAGGTTCAACATTTTCCAGGGGTGTTGGGCAATACCAACATGCGTCTATCGTCGAGTTTGAAGCCACGCGGAAGTACAAGAAAACACCGGACAAACGAGTTCCGTTGTTGCGAACAATGCTCCACGGCAGCTTCTCAATTCCGGAAATGAGATTTGAAGCGAGACAAGTGGAGACTTTGTTGCGGAACTATGAGATTCAGCTGCAAATGGATGTGAGTATATTTTGTATTTTTGCTGTAAATTCGAGAAGTTTCAGAAACTCGACGCTGGCGGGAAAGGAGAACATTTCAGGAAGTTCCCGAAGCCATGTTCTCTCATCGGATTGCCTGCTCTCTCAACACTCTACTACTCGGCAATGTATCACTTCGACGATTCCACGGTAAAAGTTGGGAACCGATGGTTTTCATCTGATTCTCTGTTTGCAGACATCTGCGGCATCCCTTCCTTCGGTCCGAACCCTGATTCGCTTCAACG
>LR575253.1:17821-30469 GCA_900536345.3 Caenorhabditis sp. 39 LS-2015
GGGCGTCGCCGCTATTTCTGCTGGAGTCGGGACATCGCGACATCTGGTAATGTGTGACTGAGCAAACAAAAAAGTGTTTTGCACGCAATTCGATTTCTCGACTTCTTTGTAGCAAAAGAAGTCGACAAAAAGAGACGCTTCGTACGCCGCGAACTGCAGCTAATTCGAGTGTGCCAGGCTGAGAAAGGCAGTGGAAAACGGAGACGTTCTTTCGGAAACTTCGATGGTGACGGTGACGATCGTCAAATGAAGGGGTAAAAGTAGATGGGGATTCGAGAGAAAAAGAGAGAGTGAATAGTCTATTTGCATAAGACTGCCACAATGTCGGTTATTTGGTTTTCACAAACTACACTCAGGGAACGGGAAAAGGCGCCAGGCAACAGGGACGGAGAGCGAGAACTCGAGTTGAATTGACCAGTCTGGCGGATGACAACGGCAGCTGACTTGGGCTCGGCGAGCCAACGAACGTGTCCGTTTTCAAAGTGTTTTTGGTTTAGAAATGAGAAGTTTCTTTCTCGTCTCTGGGTTCTTTTTTGAAAACAACCGAACGATGGAGATCGACAGCAGCCAGCAGCAGCAGAAGTCAGTCAGTTTTTCGGAAGGACAAAGGGGTGCAATTTCCCAATTTCTTCTCGCTTTCCCACGAGAACTGGACAGGGTGAAGAGGAAGAGGAAGACTGCTTCTCGCACTAGCCTCTCCTCCGATCATTTGATCTACTTTTCGTGTTGAAGAGGACTATATACGGAAGAGGGGAGGAATAACAGTGAGTAATAGAACAACGAGGGGAAAATTAATAAAGTGACGACGAGGAGGACGAAAACATTTGCAGTTATCTGTAAGAAAGCGATTGCACACACGTAAGGAGAAGACGGGTGAATCATTGGGTCTGCCCAGTGAATCACATCATTTTTGGGCAACAAATTGTTCAAGGCGGACGAAAACTAAATAGCAAAAGTTATAGATAACAGTTTTCTCAAATAAACATTGGGGTTGAGTTGCGATGAGAAAAACGCGATCGGTCCAGCAAACTACGTATAAAAAATGTATCGGTTGGTAAGTTTCACCTAGAAACCAAGAAAGAAAAAGTTGCAAAGGTTATCCTCCGGGAAGAAAGTATTCTGCACTAGTATTGTTAGTCATTGGCGGGTTGGTGTGTGCACTCTCGCACCATCTGCGTCTTTGCACTTGCCCAGTATCTCTCTCTTTTAATGTTGAATGAGAGGCGAGAGGAAACTGTGGAGGAGAGCGAGAAGCGCAGAGAAATGCGCGTAGCTGGACGAATATGTTTGGCAATTTGGTAGCCGGGAGGAGGGGGAAAGGGACGGACGGCCTGCAGTCCAACTAGTCTCCGGTCCGAACAGAACAGCTGATCTTCGCCTGCGTTCTGTTATATTATACTAGCCCGTCTGACTGACTGACTGGAACTATCAAGTTCCAGTAGTAAGTTGAATGGAAACGTGACAATGGAGACATGGAAAATGTAAGTTTCGAGGGAAAAAGTAAAGCGTATTCTCTCTCTTCCGCGAAATACGAGGCGAGGCGCGCGAGCGATTCGACAATGCATGGACACACGAAAAAACAACAAAACGCGGATGTTTACGAGTTGGTTTTGGCCGGACTTTGTGAGA
The DNA here is from genome assembly GCA_900536345.3 of Caenorhabditis sp. 39 LS-2015. Classification (NCBI taxonomy): domain Eukaryota; kingdom Metazoa; phylum Nematoda; class Chromadorea; order Rhabditida; family Rhabditidae; genus Caenorhabditis; species Caenorhabditis waitukubuli. Next base: position 19,451 of record LR575253.1, read on the forward strand.
TCAACTAGGACAGATTGGCCGATTGAGAGGTCACATGTTCGATGGGATTTGTACTCGAAGGAAACGGAAGAGCGGGGGGATTGATTTGTTATCTTTGAGGTGGGAAAACATAGAGGACAATGATAAGATTTACAATCTGATTCGATTAACATCTACAATGTAAACTATGGACGGAGGGAGAAGAGCGATTGACCATTCGTGTCGTTTTGCGGCAATCTTTCGAATCATTCAACCGGAAGTTAGTTGTCACAGAGTTTGGAAGGAACTTGCTTTTGGCTGAACTAAAACGCTCGTTTTCTGAAAGAATCTTTTTTTCATAAAGAGAACCTTGCTCTCACCTGATAAATCCTTGCGTGAACAGTTTCTGGTAGAAATATCTGAAAGAAAAGTTGTCGGAACTTTGCTGACAACGAGCTATAGATAATGAAGCTCAAGGTGGTGTTGAAGATGCTCAGAGCGCTTATAATACTGGCAAACTTTTGATAGTAACTGAAACATAAAATTGTATTTGGGGGATATCTGAAATGAGTTTTTTACTTGATATAATCAATTACAAATAGTCCTCCAATAATACTCAAAATAGCAGGTGGCAGTTCAGTGATAACAGAAAGGACCAGAACGAATTGGATGAATCTCACGGATCGCTCTATCTGTTCGCTTAAGAAGAAAAGAATAATGTCCCCACTGTCGAAAAGGGTCTATCTCCCTCGGATCACTCACTTTTTTCCCCTTTGATTGCTTATAATCCCCAAAGACCGCTGCTGTCCCGCATGAATCTTGGCGAAGAGGAACAGGGAGAAGGAGAACATCAGAATACACGGAATGGCCTGAAACACCGTGTTTCCTTGATATGTAAGCGATTAACTGGAAATTAAGAAAGGGTCACCTTGAAACAAACACCATTGGTAATCAGAAACAACTTCATGAACAAGCAATGATTCTCCAGTGCCAAATCAGATACATCCGTATAGATTCCAAGTTCCTCGGATCTAAGCGATAAGAGGTTCTGATGAATAGGGAAACTTCTTCAACTAACTCTTTGACCGTGTTCATCTGCAGGGATAACGAAGCGACTAGGAACACGGGCAGCCACCAGATGAAAGCGATTCTCAACGAGTACTTGGGAGTTTGCCATTTGTCCCTAAATCTCGAAACTTCGCCGTTATCACTTGCTGACTTACCTATTGATACTGGAAAATGTCAATGACATCGCTCTACTAAAAGCCATTCCAACAGCCAAGTACAACGAAAGTGCATGGAAAGCAACAGCCAAATAGTCAACAGTGAGTCTGGCGTAGGCATTGAAATAGGATTTGTAGGTTCTGAAATTACTCGAATTTCAGAAGAACCAAACTCAAATTCATGTATACTCTGTGGATCTCAAGAACTGTTGAGCAGCAGCTGCAACAGAACAAGAAAAATCGCAGATGGCTATGAGCATCATGGTCACATTCACACCAACACTTCTCATCTCCTTCTGGGTGAGTACTAGGAGAATAGTGAAATTGGCGAAGACACTAAACGCGACTAGGGTCACATACAAGTAGAAATGGATTGGTTGATAGGTTCTGAAACATTTCAACGGTTCGGAAGAGTAAAATGGAGGATCCTACTCGACAACTATCGTTATGACCCTTAAGAAGACGCTGTTTCTTGCCGCATCACTATTCGGTGGCGGGAACGGTGTTCCGAATTGCGTGCATCCGAGGTCTTCGGCTTGCATTGACAACTGTTGGATTCTCAAAGTTTTTCAGAAAAAGAGGAAGCAAAACAATATCTGTGATAGAAATAACAGCAATCTTATCTTAGAAAGTGATTATAGTACCAGAAGCGGGCGACGTGCCGAATCAAGGGTGGCGGGAGGAAATCACGGAAATGATATCCAGAAAAGCAATAAGTGACGAAAACAGCCGACCCTCCTCCTCCAGTTGGAAGTCACCACCACCGAGAAAAGTGTCTTTCAATTCGAGCACCTGCCTTCTGGAATTTGATGGTGATGACTATAAAGCTTATGTGCTGATGGTATCTTAGATTCTGAAAAGATCCAAATATCCTATAATTGTTAGGTTGAAGATACTGCGAAAGATCAAAGAAACACTCCTCCAACCAAAAACGGAAACATTGATCTTACCAAAAATCGTAGCCAACATTTCGAATAAGACCACCTTAAGGAAGCAGAATTTCGAGCACCTGCCCTTCTAATATCAGCATCTGTTTCACTGCGGTTTGCAAAGTTTATGAATAAAAAATGGAAACAAATAATCAACAATGATGTAAAAAACGTCATTGGACGCTTTAAATAGTTCGGGATGCGTTGGCACTTGGAGCAACTTCGATCACACTGGTTTTCTAGAACATTCAGTTTTACATCTTGACCCGTTTCCTTACACTCACTGTGTAAATTTTCTCAATAACCGATTCGGGAAGGAAGATCTGCAAGAACATCTTCCGAAATGTAGAGGAGAGTGAGCTATAGATGAGGAAACTTGTCGTGGTATTTATAAAAGCAAGAACGTTCATGAAGATAGAAAGGTTCTGGTAGTAGCTGAAATCAAAAACTAGAGATAAGCTACTCTGAAGACCAGTAAACTTGTGGTAATCATTGACGAATAGGCCGCCAACGATGCTAAAAGCTGCCTGTGGAGCTTCAGAGATCAGAAATACTACTATGACTATTTGGATCATGTGGGTTGAGCGAGCTATCTTTTCACTGAAAAATGAGTCCTTATCATGTTGCCAGAAAAGCTCAAAGGTGCTCACTTTCTATCCCTCTGGCTATTCATGGCGCCGTTTAGTTCTTGAAGTCCTTTTCGAATCCTCTGGAGGAGAATCAAGGAAAGCGATAGCATGATGATGCAGGGGAGAGCCTGGTAAATCATTATTTGACAGAAGAATGTGGCACGACCGATTCAACCTTGAACAATGTACCACTGGCAATGAGAACAAACTTGATGTAGAAGCAATGATCCTTCATTGAAAACGGTGATGCATCCACGTAAATTCCATCTTCTTCCGATCTGAAACGGATAAAATGGTTCAGTTGCAGTGTTCTGTTCGCACTCACTCTATCACAATATTCAGCGGAATTATCATCAAAGCAACAGCAAAAACTGGTGTGAACAGCAGGGAAGAGACCCGGAAAGCGTATTTGGGACTTTGCCATCGTTCACTGTACTCATCCGAAACACTCAATGTCATAACTCGACAGAAAGCCATTCCGACCGCTGCGTACAATGAAGCAGCATGGAACGCGACTGCTAGATAGTCAACAGTGAGTTGCGCATATGCTGTGAAGTACGAATTGTAGACACTGAAATGGTGAGATTTCAAATCGTCCCTACTTCTTTCTCCCTTACTCGGATGTCTGCCTCAAAAATAACTGTGCCACTCCGGCTATCCCGCACAGAAAGTCGAAGAGTGCAATGAGCATCATGGTAACATTGACACCAACACTCCTCATCTCCTTTTTCATAAGAACTAGGACTGCGCAGAAGTTGGCAAAGATACCGAAACCAATGATCAAGACAAACAAGTAGTAATGAATTGGACGGTACGCACTGAAAAGAAAGGTCTAGGAAGAAGAACTGACAGTGAGAAGATATCGAACTCACGCTACAGCTGCATTGATCAGCCATAAAACAGTTATGTTAGCAGCTTCCGGTGACCCAATCGGTGGATACTGTTCCCCAAATTGGGTGCAGTTCATCTCTTCTGCCTCCATTGGCCTGAATGGATCTTCTGTAAAATACGAATCTAAACTTGACACTTTCAAAAGTCAGAAGCACAGAAGGCGGGGCTATAAATGCAGGGTAAAAAGAACGAAAACGAAAAAAGAAGTTAATCTGCATGCTCTGAGATCAAAGTGTCATATCTGCTTAGGAGAACATGAATTACAGAAAAATTGTAATATTTGGTAAGGACCACCTTCACAATAGCAGCACCTGCTGGTTTAACATCAGCATCAGTTACGTTTTTTGGCAAAAAAACGTATATCTAGAACAAATTCATGAACTTCATAACGGAAACAAACGAACAGAAACAAATAATATGAACGAAAAGTGGGTTAAAGAGTCCTTGATGCACTTGCTGTCGGTCGAGTTGAAACTTGGATAACGCTTGATTTCTGAAATTCCCCATCTGTCAATTGTCGTCTTTCCGTGTTACTTACCACGTAGATCTTGGCAATAACCGATTCGGGAAGGAATATTTGCAAGAATAGCTTCCGAAACTTCGAAGACAAGAAGCTGTAGACAAGGAAACTAGTGGTGGTGTTGAGGAAAGCGAGTACGTTCGAGAAGATGACGAGCTTCTGGTAGTAGCTGAAATTGCAAGACGGAAGAACACAGAGATTTTGGAGAGCTCACTTTAGATAGTCATTGATGAAAAACCCTCCAGCAATACCGATCAATGATTGTGGAGCTTCTGTCACAATGAAAACCACAACAACGGATTGGATGAATCGAGTGGACCGTTTCAGTTGTTCGCTGGAAACATTGTGGGATCCAGGCATATATGCCTCCGAATTGAAGGAAAACTCACTTTCTATCTCCCTGACTGACCATTGCGTTCATCTGCATTCCCTTTTTGACTTTGTTCAGAAGCGTCAAGGAAAGTGCCAACATCACAACACACGGGACAGCTTTGAAACAAACTCCTGTGATGATCAAGCAGAATTTCATGTAGAGGCAGTGGTTTTCGAATGCAAAGTCACGTATTTCAATGTAGATACCGTTTTTTTCGGATCTGAGTAATCTGATTGTGATATCTTTCTGTTTCAAAAGTCCTTACTCTAGAACAGTATGCAGTGGTAATATAGACGAAGCGATGAGGAAGACTGGAGCTGCCAAGACAAAAGATACTCGAAGAGCATACCGGGGAGTTTGCCAACGTTCACTTTTCCCGTCGGAGACACTCAAAGTCATAACTCTACAAAATGCCATTCCGACTGCCAGATACAACGAAGAACCATGAAAGGAAACTGTCAGGTAATCGACAGCGATTTGGGCATATGCATTGAAGTACGCCGCGTAGGAACTGAACAATCATAAGTATACATGGTACATCTATGGGAAACATGCTACAAACTCAGTTGATTGCCTCAAAAACAACTGCGCCACCGCTGAAACCGAACAGAAAAAATCACAAAAGGCGATGAGGATCATGGTGACATTGACGCCGACACCCCGCATTTCCTTTTTTCTCAAGACTAAAAGAACGGCGAAATTGGAGAAAACACTGAAGATTATGATGCTGGTGTAGAGATAGTTGTGAATCGGGCGGTATGCTCTGAAACTTCTTTGGGTACCCGTACCTGTTAATGTTGAAAAAACTCACTTGACAATGGTCACGATGAGCCATGGAACAGTGCCGCTAACCGTTCCATTTGAATTCGGCGGCGGAAACGATTCCCCGAATTGGGTGCAGTTCAGATCTTCAATTTGCATTGCAAACTGAAAGTTGGGATTCTTTGGAAGCTTACTGACACTGATAATTGTCACCTTTCATACTGGGAAGGAATATTTGGAAACCCTCGCAAACAAACAAATCTGGAGAGCTGGAGAGGACTGAGCCGGAATCAAGAGTTCAACAACGATTTTTGCATGTTAATTAACACCTTCTTTTGAGTTCGGATTGGAAATGGGAAATGAAATGGCTTCTGGAATACGCAGAGAAGGCCACATGTATTGGCTGTCATTTATAACACCTGTTCATGAAATGCGTCATCGTTCTCACAATCATTGCCGGATTCGCTTTTTTTGTTGACAACCTGGGTTTCGGGAAAAGGTGAAACCCTGAAATACTAAAAACCAATTGATCAATTTATAATAAAAACGTTTATTGACACGAATATTACGCAGATTGGTTTTTATCGCGTTTTACAAGTTTTTTCAGTCACAACCGGATTAGATGCATACCACCGAGTTCAATTTCTTTCAAAGTGCAAGTGCAATGATCAAACGGTTCTAGAAGCATTGTGTGTTGATGACTGAACAACTATCGTCGTCCATTTCTGGAATGCATTATCAATTACTTCTTTACCCTGTCTCCAAATTGCCTACCCGATACATCTTCTCAGTCACAAATTTCGGAAGGAAAACCTGAGCGAAAAGTCTTCGGAACTTTGCCGATAATGCGCTGTAGATGATGAAGCTGGTGGTGGTGTTGAAGAAGGCGAGTATGTTCATGATGATGGCCAGGTTTTGGATGTAGCTGAAGATGATTTTGCTATCACTGACACTCATTGGCTGACTTACTTGAGATAATCAATCAGAAACAGTCCTCCAATGATACTAAACAAGGCTTGCGGCGATTCGGTAACCAGGAAAACCACCAGGACAAATTGGATAAAGCGGGAGGAACGGTCTATCTTTTCACTGAATTTTCTTTGATTTGGATACCCCGTAGACGAGAAACAGTACCTTTTGTCCTTCTGATTGCTCGAAACACTATTGGAACTTTGTTTCCCTTCTTCTATCTTTCCAAGTAGGAAAAGGGAAAAGAAGAGCATGAGGATGCATGGAATCGCCTTGAAACACGATCCAGCGGCAATAAGGGAAATTTTCAAAAAGATACAGTTGTTTTCCAGTGAGAAGTCGGAGATGTCCAAGTAAATTCCTTCTTCGTCTCTGAAAACCAAACCAAGTTCTCATTGCATGTAGTATCTTTAGCCACGACTCACTCCTTAACAGAATGTATGAACAGCACGAAGGAGGCGACGATGAAGACAGGTGCACAGAGGCAAAAGGCCACCCAGAGAGCATACTTCGGAGATTGCCAGAGATCTCTGTTTCTATTCGAGAGATTCAGAGACATGACTCGACAGAATGCCATGCCGACAGCCAGATAGAGCGAGGAAGCATGGAAGGCAACTGCCAAATAGTCGACGGACACTTGGGCGTAGGCATTCAGGTAGGACTCGTAGTTACTGTAAGTTATATTGAGAGTGGGTAATCAGTTTTTGAAAAAGAAATGGAGACCAACTCTGTAATTCTCAAAAACAACTGCGCCACGGCTGATACTGAACAGGAAAAGTCGCAGACGGCGATGAGCATCATTGTCACATTCACCCCTGAGCTTCTCATTTCTTTTTTGGATAGCACTAGGAGTATCATGAAATTGGCAAAGACACTGAAGACTACAACAGACACAAACAAATAGTAGTGAATAGGACGATAGAATCTGAATATCTCTCGTTGTCTTCCAATTCAAGATCTGAACTCACGTGACAACAGTGGTGATGAGCCATGGAACCGTACTGTTACCCGCTTCGTCGGTTCCCGGCTGCGGATACGGCTCCGAGAACTGCGTGCAATTCAGCTCGTCCGTCATCGGAAAATGATCTGGGCTTTTGACTTTTCCGACTTCCGCTTATTGGGTTATGATTTGATTAGTTGCGAATGTGTGAAAGGGAGGGGGAATAGGAAACAAATAAACAAATTATTAGTCAGATTGGCCGGGGACAAGGTGAGAAATTATTAGAGAATGAACGATTTTATTCCTGCAAGGGAAAAGGAGAAAGTCAAAAAAGAAAAAGGAAAACAACTTTCAAAGATTCAAAGCGATCACCGAACCAAAGAGCAAGAGTAATTGACGGTTGGCAATGATGGTGTATGGTGTATCAAAGTATTAAAGTATGATTTCTTGTGATTCCCAAAGCTAAGTTAAGTTTCGAGGAAACCATTCGAAGAATCATCGGAACTTGATGCTGTTCCGTGCTCTGCCCACAAATAACTCTTGCAACATCGGGATCAAAGTGACATGTTTATTGTAGGGATATGAGAACTTTCCCACGGAACTAGAGGATCAAAAGTTAAGGAAAGTGTAGTTCCGGTTTCTGATTTTTCAGATAATTTTTAGAATTGGAAATTGTTGTTATTATTGTTCATCCGATTCCACCTGTCGTTCGTCTAGGAGCCTAACAGAAGATGAGATCAAGTTGATTGTGCTTGGTCACGGAAGGAAGAGAACTCTAGGCGGCCATCCGAGTAGTTGCCACCACTGTGATCTGCATTCTTGACTGAAAAACATCTCCTTTATTCCCAAAAGCTCCCAGTTCCCCCCAATTACCTTCTCAAACCTCCTACGGAAATATTCAGGCACCAACATTCTGAAAAACACACTTCTGAACGCAGAAGACATGCTACAGTAGATGATGAACGACGCGGAGGCGTTGATGACGGACAGAATGTCTATGAAGTCGGAGCACATTGGTCCGATGAATCTGAATGTTGAAGATGCCGACGACTTCCTCTCTCATAACGCGTCATATGACGCTTACATGATATAGTCCAGCAAGTAGAACGCTGAGAAAATCGATATCGCAGCTTCTGGGACTTTTGCGACGAGGAACATGACGAGAATGACTTGGAGAAGACGGGAAGAGCGATCCATACTTTGGCTGAATTCATTTTCATTCTCAATTCAGATGAACCCAGTTGAACTTACATATTGCGCAGGCTAAACATCTTTGTCCTATGGGCCTTTGACTGCTTGATTTTCCACAGGATCAACACAAAGAAAACCAAGTTGAAGACACATGGAAGCGCCTGAACTAAGAATCGTTATGATAAGCAGAAATTCAAGAAATACCCCGAAAACGAATCCAATATAGAACAGCATTGCTCGAAACATGATGCACTCGTTCTCAATGTACGCATCTGCCAAAGTGGTTATGTAACTTTCCGCCAAGTCATCCCTGACAAAGTGGATTATGAAGAGACTCTAAAGTTTTTCTAGTTTTGTTAATTACCATTTCACACCAATCATTGGAATCACGATCGAGCTGGAGAGTCCGACTGAAATTAAAAGGAACAGAGACATTCGGGCAACTCGGTTGATTCCGTTCCATACGTGACTGAACTTTTCCGCATGATTATCAGTAATACCTTCATAAGTAGTCGCCTACCTTCGATTAGAAAAGAGGGCCATCACTCTACAAAACGCCATTTCAACCACAAGATAATTGGACATTGCCGGCAACAAAGTGTTGAAATAGATTTCCACCCAACAGTAAACTGCCATCGCAAAGGTCTTCCTCGGCCCATTAACATCTTCGAGATAGTTCTGAGCAAATGTCATCAGGATGCTTGAGAAATTACAAATCGCTATCAAAATCATGGCCAAGTTGATTCCGGAAGACCTCAGTTCCGGTTGTGATAGCACGAAGACGATGAGAATGTTGGACAAGAAGTCAACGATGGTGAAGATCATTAGGAGGTAGAGATGGACCAGTGAATAGTAGCTGAATGGAATTTTCAGTTGAGGTTTATGTTTCTTGGACTCACTAGGACATATAGAAGAGCGCATCTAAAACCGGATTGTCAAAGTATTCTGGGATTATGAGAAGGTTTTTTTGACACTTTAGAATTTTATCTTGATCGGAAGACATTCTAAATCAAATAGCTGAGATTCTCTGCCAGAGACAAACGATTATGTGTTAACTTTTTATTTATCAAAAGATTGTGTCGAAATACAAGAGAAAATCAGCTGGGTATTCGTTTTGTTTTGGTTCCGACCACTCCACTGTCTGGCACATTTCAACTGATGGTTCCCAGCTAATGAACTCGAATACGGAACGCAGACCCAGTTGTTGTTGCCTTTTCTGTCTGAAAAGCAAAAAAGTCTATGGAACTTTCTCATTTTCACCTGGTGCCCATGGAGAAATGTGTCTATGACGATTGTCAAAATATACGAACAACAAGAAAAGAGTTATTTCACAACCCGGACCCAGTTGTTGTTGCCTGAGAAGAAGAAACGAATTGAAGATACCGAGCCATCTTCTTCTCACCTGGATAGTCAGTATCTTCGTCGTTTTCTTTCTGGCGACGACTTCTAAGAAAAGCGCTCGGAACTTTGAAGATAGCAAACAGTAGATTACAATGCTAGATGCACTGTTGATCAGTGTCAAGGTGTCGAAGATGGCACCAATGTTAGGGCCAGCGTATCTGAATGCAAGCTCTTTTGAAGATGGAAGGATTTTAGAAGGACTCACAGGTAATAATCATTCGTAAAGACTCCACAGAACAAGCTGAAGACGACTTGTGGAATCTCGGTGAACAGGAAAATCACAAGAATCGCCAGAATCAGATCAGAAGACCGGTCCATTTGCTTGCTGTCTGCTCGACTTTTACTAACTCTAATCCGAGTTTCCTTGCTGTTTTTGATATTCTTCAGGATGACAATAGAGAAATATATCATAGTGGTCACTGGGACCAATTTCATAACAATTCCATTGAGTAGGAAGACGGATTTGAGAAGGAGACATCCGTCGTTCATGACAATGTCAACTGTGTAAAGATCATCGGATACGCTGGGAAATCAGAATTTGGCTATGAAGGTTGAGTTTTGGATAATGACTTACTTTTTAAGTTTTAACACAAGTAGATAAGGTATTGCAACGGAGAATGTGAAGAAGAAAAGGGAAAATGAAATGCGAAGAGCACACTTTGAACTTTGCCAGACCTGGCTGGAAACGAGGAAAGTCGAGAAAAAACATATCTCTGTTCACCAGAAGTTACCTTGTCTTCCCCTCAGTCTTCAACGACATAACTCTACAAAATCCCATTCCGACAGCCATATTAATCGATAAAGAGTGAAGAGCCACCATAAAATAGAAAGAGACCATGGGGATGAGGACACGGAACAGGGAGTCTCCTCTGCAATATTCTCTCTCAAAAACAACAGATTTACTGGGTTGTTACGTGGCTTTTGGGGCAGTGATAGAACTCTGGAATGCGGATAATGAGCAGAGCAAGTCACAGGTTGCCATAATGATCATCATGTTATTCACTCCAGATGACCGCATTGTCTTTCTAGTGAGTATGATGATCACTATGCTGTTAGCGAGAATAGAGAAAATGCAGAGGAAGAAGAAGACAAATGGAAGGATCGGAGAGTAGATACTGTAATAGAGTTGTGATAAAAAAAAATGATAAGGATACTTACTCATGGATTGTAATGAGAACATCCTGGATACCGGGATCTCCAAGAATAGAAAACGGCTGGGAACAGTTCATGGAG
>LR575275.1:0-12254 GCA_900536345.3 Caenorhabditis sp. 39 LS-2015
ACTAGCTGAAAACCAAGCGCCGATGATCTGAAAATGTTTGGCCGATGTTCGGCTCTGCAGCAACTTGCTTCATTTCGCAGAAACAGGCCAATCTCCGGCTGATGTTCTGCCGAGTTTCCGCCAAAAATTACCTGAGTCGGGACAACTACAGAAACAAGAAAAATGTTCGGTGAGATAACATAAAATCTTTGTGAAACTGAAATTTTCTGATTGTGAACACTTTTTTTAAATTTTGACTTTCGGAAATAAAAATTGAACGTTTTCTGGAAAATTCTGAAGATTTTTCAGCGTAAGCGTTTTGAAAAAACATTCTTTACAGACTCCATAAATTGAATTAAATTTGAATCCCACATTGCTATTAAAACTTGATGAAACAGAGATTTTTCGAAAAAAAAATTATTCGTTCGTTGCGCCGTTTTCCATGTGATTTTGAGATTGGAATTTGAAGGCTTATATCATTTTTGTCTATTTAAAAACGGACCGAATGGAAATAATTTTAATGAGGCATACAAGTTCGGGGAAACAGAGATTTTTCGAAAGTTTTGAAAAAAGTGTTCACATTGAGAGATAGTCTGATTGTACGTGTTTTTCCGGATTTTTGAAATGTTGATTTTGAAACAGAAATTTGTTTTTTTTTTCTCTAGGAAAACTTCCAATTTGATACGAAGGTAGCAGTACAGGGATTAGGCTTTAAACTGATATACTGAATTTGTGAAACAGAGATCTTCGAAAAATTTTGAAAATTTTTATTTACGGGTTGGAACGTTTGATTCAAAGCAGTTGATCGTTTCAATTCTTCATATTCAAATGAATATCCAATTTTCAAACAGAATAGATCTGGATGAAAAACTTTATGAGAAACCGAAATGTTTCGAAAAGTGTCAAATTGACGGTTGGAGCAAACGTCTTCTGAAAGCGTCAGAAACTGAAATTTGAACTAGCTTTTGAATTTCTAAAGGTGTTTAGTGGATTATCTTTGAATGTATTTGGCTTTAAACATGTACTATTCAAAAAAAATTAATTTAAAAAAAAATTGCATAATTTATTTTCTTTGAATTTCAAGTTCACAGTACTGGGAATTTGGATCGCATAAATGCTTAAAATTTTCAGGGTTTTAAATATTTTTGAAATTGTTATCGGCAAACTATTGGATAGTTTTTCACTTGTTCAAAATTTGATATCTAGTGGAAAAAATTTTTTTTCAAAAAAAATATAATTTTAAATTATCAGTTTCAATGTCTTCATTTGATTGTGACTGTTTTTCTCACAATTGTTTATTAGATCGACAATGCGTTTTCTTTCTGATACCTTATGATACTCAGAAGAGCCATTTCTGTGGCTTTCCTCAACTGATCAAGTCCTGAACACCTATTCCATGGGCAAATGGAACTTCCCGTTTCAAAAAAAATCTATGTTTCAAGATGAGTGTTAGTCTCAATATTGCTTGCTCGTTTAATACAATTCAAATTTTCCAACATTACAGTACCGGACAAAAAGATATCATATTTTGGTTTTTTGATGTTTCTGTGAAAAATCAGTTTCTGGTCAACGAGAAGAGATATTGAAAAAGTGTCAACTACAAAGTTGCGCGAAATTTTAAGGGCTACAACTTTGTAGTTTACAACTTTTTGATACCTTTTACCATTCCGGAGATAGGAATGGTAGAAAAAATACATAGTGCACCAAAATATAGTATATTTTTGTCCGGTACTGTATCTTCTCCATTTGCCCTAGGTAACATGTATTTTGCTGGGTAACGGTATAACGGTAAGAATTATCAAAAAGCCATCAACTAGACAATTGTAGCCCTTGGTATTTTGCGTAGATTTGTAGTTGACAATTTTTTGATATTTCTTACCATTACTGACATACGCAGCCAAATACATGTTATCTAGGAAAACCGTTTTATTAGTTGTTGTACTATGTACAACACCTGTTTCACAAGATTTTGAAATTTTTGAGTTGTGATGGATTTCTAATATCAACATTTCACTTTCTTGTTCTCACATTTCAATATCTCAATCAGAATTCTATACAGCCCATAATCCCCCGTTCCCACCTCAACAAACTACCAATTCCCATCAGCCCATCAGCACAAAAGTCAAACTAGACAACTAAAAACGCTCTTGTCCCATTGATAGTACTTTTTTCCAAGTATTCCGATAAGGTTTTCATTTTTTTTTGATTCAAAAGGTGCTAAAAAACCGATTAGAGAGTGTAGAGGGATTAGGAGTGAAACGCGAGTGTGTGTGGAAGAGATGTAAGTACAGTCGATTGGGAATTAGAAATTGCGGAGAAAAGAGGGAAGAGGTGACTATTTGAACTTTTGGATGGAGGGAAAATGATTGACGCATTGTGGGCATTAGGGGAGAGGAATTGTCACTGAGTCATGGAGACCACTTGGAGGAAGGAGAAAGGGGGGGGGGGGTTGACAAGGGAGTAATTTGAGCAAAATTGTCACTTCTAGGGATTTTTTTTACAAAAAATTGAGATTTTAGATCATTTTTGGACAAAAAAATCCACACAGAGCTTTGTATTTCACAAACCGCAACACTCGGGTCTCTCCGCAATTACAGTTTTGCTAATTGTAAGTTATTATGCGCCTTTAAACAGTAACACCTATGTCAAAAAATTTCAGCGAAAAAGAACCGCATACTGTTTTTTTTAAAGACGCATAACGACTAGAACCCAAGCGTTGCGTGTCGCGTTGCGGATAGGTCATGTGGCTCTTTTCGCCAGAAAATAATGATGTCTTTGTCATTAGTTAGTGATATGAAATCTTAACCAAAAAATTTGAGAAAAAGACATGAATATGGGACAATTGAAACTGAAAGAAAAAACAGTTAGTTTCCTGGAAAATTACAGTTTCACACAATTCATATTCACTGTTTTGAAAGTTACTTTTTGATAATGGGAATTTCTGAAAACATTGATAACTTAAGGGCAGGGACAAATTGAAAATAAATTCACTGATCTAATATCGGTATACCGTATACGGTTCGATTTTTCAACTGACAATGAGTTTTGGTTTGTTTTTTTTTTTAAATTTTTGTATACTGTTTAAAGGCGCATAGTGTCTGCCAAGTTATGTCATGGTCACGGGGGGGGGGTTCTTTGGAAAAAATCTAATAATAAACATCAGAAGTTGGATTTTATTTTTATAAGTAAATTGAGCATTGTCAACTTGAAAATCTCCTACAGTTTCAGTTTCAATTTTCCAATAAATTGTTAAAATTTTTTATGGTGTTGTTTACTGGAACAGCCATTTAAAAACAGGTGAGTTTTTCAGTGTTGCTGATGTTCATGATGAATACAATTCAATTTCAAAAATCATAACATAAATTTCGAAAAATTTCAAAAAATTCCCGTTCCAGACAACCTATTTCACCCGCTACTTTGAAAGTTGGCAATCGTTCGAACGCTATTCCACACTCCTCTCCGAACCCTTCTCCCGCCTCACCTGTCAATTCCCGGTACTATCATTGAGAAGTTGAAAAAAATTCCAAAATTCCACAGAAAAGTCAAGAAATGTTGGTATGCAAATATGTAAGAACAAACACACACACAGTGTCTTGAAACTAATAATGATGACGGTGGGTGACAGATGCAATTACACCCCCGAAAAGGCAGTTATCAGCAGAGAATCATGGAAACAGAAACAGAAACAGTTTCAAGACATATGTACATAGTTGGCGGCTGGTTGTTAAGAAGAAAAAATGACATTAAAAAAAGATATATTTTATGGTTACTGAGATATAACATTAAAAAAACCTGACCTTATGTTAATGTGCAGTACTGTATGACAACAACATAAGAATTTTATCGAGCCTATTAAAAAGAAAATTTTGGTTTCAACAGGATTTTGAAGCAGAAAATTAATTCTTAACTTGCTACAAAAAGAAAAAAAATAAATATTTAATTTAAAATTAAGTTAATAGCAATTAAACAAAAATTTAAAAAGAATGTGAGTAATAATTACAGGGAACACCAAGAATCGTCTCATTTTTGAAAAAATGACTGGCGGCTTTCTTATAGAATAATTGCTGAAAATATATTTCAATTTTTTTGAAATTTTGAAACGGCAATTTTTAGTCGATTTTTGTCTGACCCTGACATGAGGTATGCAAGCATTTTGTCCCATATCTCCTTCACGACGAGAGATATTGAAACGTTGTCAACTAGAGATTTGTAGCCCTTGATATTTTGCGTTTTTTTGTAGTTGACCGTTTTTTGATATCTCTTACCGTTACAGAGATACACAGCAAAATCCAAGCGCACCTTGGTACAGTACAGTTCCAGAAACTTGCTACTCAACCTTACAATTAACAACTCCCTCTATTATCATTCCCTTTTATCCTCAATTCCCCCAATTTTATGAGTCAACCTTTCCTCTCCCACCGCATTCCACATTTCCTTCAAAAACAGCGAAAAGCCTCCAACTTTTGGCGGCATTCAACTGATAACAACACACGGTTCTACTAGGAATTGGAGTATGCTTATCAGGTTGTCACTGAAACAGAATTGAGGGACGGGAGACGCAGGGAAATGGAAGGGAAGTTCTGTGCAAACTCGACTTGGAAAAGAAGAAAAAAGCGGAATTGTGATTTGGAGCGGAGGGGGAGAAGAATTGTGGTTAATTGTAAGGGGGAAATGGAGTGGGGGGAGAAGAGGTGTTAGTGATGAGCAAGAAGGAAGTTTAGGGTTTTGAGGGGTCTGGATTAGATTGGAAACTAGTACGACAAAAGCAAAGAAACGTGGAACTTCTATAGGTCCGAACAGTTATGTGGATTTTGAAACAGGGACCACTTTGAAGGGGATTCAGAGCGAGAAACTTAATGAAAACTGTCTAAACTGACGTAAGATATAGTTTATTTTCGATTTCGAATCTTTTCTGATTGACACAAAGTTTTCTTCCACTGTACATGCAACCTTTCTGTAATATTACGTAATATGTGAAACAGAAATATTCATTTTTGAAATATTCGTGAGACATAGTTTAACTTTGTTGTTCATAAGAAATTACAAGGATTTAAAGGCTTGAGAGGGGTTGATCTTAACATTCACAATTAATCTGCGCACAAAATGATAATCTCTTACAGTGCCAAAAGTTATGTAGAATTGGAAACAGTGATATATCTGCAAAATTTGGTCTAAATCACAATCAGTGCAAGAAAACCAATGAAAACTGTTCAAATTGTCGTCAGATCTGCTGTCTGTTTATCTGTTAAACTTTTCTGATCTACACTGAGTACAATCAAACTGTACATGAAATCTTTCTGCAATATTACGTAAGATGTGGAACAGAAATATTCATTTTTACAAATTTTTGTCACCGGCCGAGTATAATATTGCTATTTTGGGGATGTGCGAGTTGTTATGTAGAATGTGTGACAGTAACCTTTATGGTTATTCTTTCTGCAATATCAGCCTGGTCTAGTTTCTACAATCAAACAGTGGAAATGGAGTTTGGAGGGACTTAGTGATGAGCGAGAAGGAATTTGCAAATTATGAGGAGGTTGGATTGGAGTATTTGCAAGTTTTCGTTATACTTTGAAACAATCTAGAGCTCTTATAGTGCCGCAAAGTTAATTGTATATTGAAACAGCGACCATCTGCAGAAAAATTTGGTCAGAATCAGAAAAAAAAACACAATGAACAGTGTGCAAATTGTCGTAATATCTGGTTTATGTTTATCTATACAAACAACTTTTCCAAATGGTGAACGCCTGAAAATTTGATTACATTACCAAGTTATTTGATAATTGTGGAAAGTTGAACTGATTGTACACAACTACGCTACCTCTGGCATTGTGACTTTTACTGTTCTGCAATATTGCGTAAGATGTGAAACAGAAATGTTCATTTTCGCTTGTTCAGGTCCCTTTGAGTCTATTAGTAAAGTTTTGTATAAGTGCACGTTGCTATGTGGAATGTGGAACAGTAACCTTTATGTTCTTTCTTTTTGCAACATCAATCAGTGTCCGTCGTTTTCCACAATACCTTTCTTTGCTCTTTCCCCCTCCTTCCCCACAAAAAATGAACTTTTTGGCACCTTTCCAACTGCCAAACATAATCCGCTTTCCCCCACTCATCTGCTTTCCTTTTTTCCCATTTTTATCAATTTCGTGTTGCGGTGGAGGTGGTAAATACCAAAAAAGACTCAATTGTCATTTGTGGAAGACGTAGTACTCGGGAGAAAGAACTGCTGATAAGAAGAAGTAATGATGATGATTCCGGGGAGGAGAAGGAGTGCAGAGAAGAATGCTCCCTCCCCGACTTTCTTCCGTTTTCTGCCCGACTTTTATTGTTGTTATAATGGAGGGGAAGTGAGAGGTAAACAGTATTTGTGAACCTGAACTTGAGTTGATTATAGGGAAGGGAAATGATGGGGATCGGAAAATTGACGAGTACCATGTTCAACTTGCATTGAAAGAGTACCCTTCAAATCGAAAAATGCCAATCTTAAAACTCAGTTTTTTTTTAAATCTTTTATTTCCGTTTCAACAGTTTTTTAAAATTAAATTTGAAGTCATGCAACTCTCATTAATATCTCTGCAAGTATTGCCTGAAAAGTTCACCCCGACGTTTCGCAACCCCATGAAACTTGAAAGAACTCGTTTTTTGAAGTTGCGAAATGTCGGGTGTCCTCAAATCAACGTAACAAATCACCATTTTATTTGAGAAAACACGGAAACTGAAAAAAATTCGGATTGTGGCATTTATCACTGGAAACACTGGCAAATTGATGAATATGAGGGTATTTCTTGCAATCCATGAGTAGCTGATCCCCGACGTTTCGCAACCTGTAATTTTTTCAACTGTAACGTTTCGCAACTTTGCAACTCGGAAAATTCATATCACATCTGGCACTGCAGTTTTCCCAAGCATCAAAAAATGCTAAACACATTCAACAGAACTAATTTTTATTAATCCAGCTCAATCAAAAACTCCAATTTCAAAAAACCCAAATCAAAACAAGTTTCTGAAACTGACAACAATCATTTCCAACTTTTTCTTTTCAATTTCATTTTATTGTGCACTCAGCTGTAATATGTTATATGTTAAAATAATGTTTGAACATGAAATTTCAAAAGATATGTGAAATTTTGGAAACTGAAACGATAACTGTTAGTTCCTCTTCGTTCTCTTCGAGGTACAAGGCCTAATTCATCCATGACTCACGATTTGAGTATTTTCTATAAATTAGACCTAGAACAGAGTCAAGCGTGGCTCTATTAAAGCCACTTATAAAACTTGAGTCGATGCGGAAATTTAAAACATATTTAGCTGGAGCAAATCGTCGTTATGAACTATTGCATGAAATCTAGAATTTATGAAACTGGATTTTTTTGTTCATTTTTTATTTTGAGTCCAGTTCTCTGTATCTCTGTTTCACTCTAACCTAAATACGTGTTGTTTTTGAACTACCACCGTTTATGTTTTTTTTCCATGACAATTTGATTTCCCAACCCTTTGCAACATTCCTCGTCTTCTCCATTTCTCATTTGTCCTTTTCCAATTGTGTAGACACAATGTATCAACAGATCATGCAACATGCTCCAACCATCTTACAACCTTTTCGTCATTGAGAAATGATAAAATGACATCATCGAGTGATAACTGATAACTGAAAGTGATAGAGATAGTTCTAGGTTTGGTGCGCGGCGCACTTGAGGAGAGGGACTTTTAAAACTGAACATTTCATCGTTTTCCAGAATTTTTAGGTGAAGTAGCCAGAAAAAACCAGACAATAATAATAAAAATATGGAAAATTGAACTGTTTCAATAAAATTTGAAAGTTTTGGAAAAGTTCAATCAAACAATAGACGGATATTATAGCACCGATTCAATATTCAAAAAAAATCTTTAAAAGCTTGTGAATTCAAACCAGAAACTTAAGATTGACATCCTAGCTCATTATCATCTGTTCCAAAGCTCATTGTCAGAACTTTACATATCAGTTTCACATTGGGAGCACAGTTTCAGGTCAAGAATTCGTTTTAAAAAAATAGATCAGAAAACAAGAAATTGAAATACTGTTCCAAAATGTAATGATAAAGTTTGTGAGTATCAGAAGAAAATGGTTTTGAACGTATTTTTTGTTTTTTCTCAAGCAGAAAATGAAATTTGTGGCTTTTTGAATATAGATAACTACCGTTTCTTTATAAGTTTAAAATTTCAACTTTCAAACTACAGTTATTAATTGTTGCAAAATTAGTTATTGTTTTCTGGGAGAATAGGCTACGTGGCCTAGAAAATGCAAGCCGCGACGCGTGGGTCTCGCAGCGCTACAGTAAAATTTTTTCGCCAAGTTTTTATGCGCTTAAAACGCCATACGTTTTCTAACGCAATTTTTCAATTTTTTGGTTACTGTTTTAAAGGCGCATAACAACTTGGCGAAAAACTTGACTGTAGCGCTGCGAGACCCACGCGTTGCGGCTTGCATTTTCTAGATCATGTAGCTCATTTTCCCAGAAAACAATAATAGGTTTCAGAGAGGGATCGAATGCTGAGGCGAGCGTGCAAAGGTGAGAGCGCGAAGATGAGCACAACACAGAAGTATCAATACTTTATACCAGTGTGGCTCCTGATGGATTCTCTGCAAACCAAATGCACCGGGACTCCAGCTGGATGGGCGTCCTGCAGGAGAACGTCTAGGTTAGACAGAGCAAGTAGTCATGAAGGCTTGCCTATTTTTTCAATATTCAGATGCTAAAAGGTTTTCAACATACCTTCGTTAACAACGAACTTTCAATTTTTGAAAGCTTTACTCTCTGTTTCGGGATTATACCAAAAATATTAAGTAGCAATTTCGGTACTTATCCTGCGATGAAAATGTAAACTGAAGTTATCCAACGTATTACGAAAAACTGCATAAGGAAGTGGCATCAAGACGTTTTGAAACCAGTGCAATTGGGGTAGAAGAATGGACAATTTTAAGGAGCTTACAATAAGGAGTTTTTTCTTCAACGATTCCGAAATGTTGCAGTTGCGAAACATCGCGAAGCCAAGTCCCAAGTCAAAACCCATTTGGCTGACAATATTGTGCTTTTCGTGCCTCACCGACTGTTTTTTACAACTTTTTTGCAATATTACGTGAGACGTCGAACAGAAATATTCATTTTTTCTTGTTCAGGTCCCTTTGAGTCCATTAGTAAAGTTTTGTATAAGTGCACGTTTTTATGTGGAATGTGGAACAGGGAACAGAAATATTCATTTTTGAGCATCCTGATATTTCATAACTTGCCACTTTGTAGCTATAGCGTTTCGCAACTTAAAAAAGTGAATACAATGTTTTTCGGACGATAAACATGGGGATTTTGAAAGTAATATTGAGAATATTGCAAAACGCTACATTTTCAGAACATCGAGGTATCCATTCTTTCAAATTTAGTCAAGTATCAACTTATCAACTAAAAAAACTCGATACTGTGTCTCATTTTGCAACGGGACCCGCCGAGGCGCCGAATTTCCATGGGGGGTTTTTTTTTTTAATTTTTTAAATTTTATTTAATTTCGAATAATGGCCAAATGTCTCTAAACCAGTATAAGAAACAATTGAAACTGGAAAAAATATATAGCATTTCAAAAAGAAAGTCCCCTCTCCCCTCTCACCTTCCGCCCCCCATGTCTCTCCTTCCACTTATAATTACAAGTCCAAAAATAACATTTATCCAAGCCACCATCTCTCCATATCCGGCTAGCCACCGAGATGTCTCCATGCGATATCATCGAGCAGGTGTTCTTCCTTTTATGATCCCCCTCTCGGTAATTATAAGGGGGCGAAGTGAGCCGATGTGATGCACCTGTCTGATCTGATGAAATGATACAGATCTAACTGGAAGAAGCGAACGAATATTATGTTAGCGATATGTATCGAACATGGTACTTATTTAATTGGTTTCTTTTTATGTAATGTTCTTCACGCAATCGGGTTATGAGCGTGTTGGATAGATTGTGATTGGTGATAAGGATTATGGTATTGCAACTACGAAATGAAGTTACAGTGTGGAATGAGTGAATTGAACAGTTAATTATCTAGATTTGAAACGGGAAAAAAATTGAAAGAGAAAAATCGATGAAAAAATTGAAAAAATTCGAACGAGTTTGAGGGAGAACCCGAGTTTTGCAACTGTAACGTTTCGCAACTCGAATTTTTTGCTTCAAAATGCTCTCTCCAACTTCAAATCCCAATATCTGCCAAAAAATATTTGTCTCGGCCTTTGGAGTTGCAATACGTCGCGTTGCGAAATATCGGTGTGTTTTCGTATTTTGAAAAATTATTTTCGCAGTTTTATACTTAAATTACACAGCTATGTAAGAAACTATAGCAACCGCGTCTGTTATCGATTCGATTAACTTGGAAGTTTGTGAAACTGAAAATAAAAAAATACTGAAAAACTGATCGAAATCGGTACGTTTTGAGGATTTTTTGTTCCAAATTCAGAGTTTTTGTTAGAATATCTGTCAGAAAACACAACATTTTCAATGATTCAATCTACTTTGTTTAAAAACCAAGTGAGCAATTTGTTTCTAACTCCGTCCCTGTACCAAAAAAAAACATTTTAATTTGACTGTTTGTGTAATTTTATGAAACTGAAAATTTGAAAAAAAATAATGAAAAACTGATTGGAATAGGTAAATTTTGAGGGTTGTTTTCTAAATAATATTTCAAAATTTTGCCTTGGTTTTTTTTTTTGATTTTACCCTATTATAGCTGACGGACTTATGGAGAACACATAATTCACAATGGTTTTATATGAAAATCATGTTACCGATAATATATCAAACATGGTAATTGGTCTTTTTCATGTTCTTCACGCAATCGGGTTATGCGCGTGCGTGTGCCGGTGCACCTGTCTGATGAGATGATACGGATCTAACTGGAAGAAGCAAACGAATATTATGTTAGCGATATATATCGAACATGGTACTTAATTGGCCTCTTTTTATGTTCTTCACGCAATCCGGTTATGCGCGTGTTCGACAGATTGTGATTGGTGACAAGGATTATGGTATTGCACAAAGTAGTGTAGCATTAATAGAGTACTGATTTATTGTATATGAAACGGGGAAAAATAAAAATTTGAAGATGGAAAATCAATAAAAACTGGCAATAGTGAGTAAATTTGATAAAAACAGAGGAGAACTGCGTCTGTTATCGCTCCAATTATTTTAATTGTTTTGTGAAACTGAAAACTTGAAAAAATCAATAAAAAAACTGATCGAAATCGGAAAGTTTTGAGATTTTTTGTTGGTTTTTTGGAGGAATTCGAATGGTTTTGATGGACGACTTTCCATGATTTTTTCACATTTTATGTGAATTTTTTTTTAATTTTTAAATTTTTTTCAGTTTCAATTTCTGGATACATGCTTAGAAAATTTGCGGTTGGGAGTAAAAAATAGACTGCGCTTGTTGTCACCTACTGTTTCATTAAGAAAATGAAAAATTTCAATTTTAATTTATTGCGGTAATATTTGGGAAAAATGGAAGGAAAATAGAAGCAGAAACAACGCAGACTAGGTTAGATAAAAACATTAAAATACCGTTTTCTTTTCGAACTAAAAAAACATTTTGATCCGACCGTTTTGAGTTGCTTTGTGAAACTGAAAATTTGAAAAAATTAATGGAAAACTTATCGAAATCGGCAAGTTTTGGAGGTTACTTGATGATTTTTTCAAAATGTTGTCCTATATCGATATATTTTGATTTGTGATAAGGATTATGGTATTGCAACTAGGAAACAATTGATTTGATGGATTTGAAACTGGAAAAAAAAACAATTTTTGGAGAAGAACAAGAAATAAAAAAAATAGAACAAATTCAAGCGGGTTAAGGTGGGGGGGGGGTTTTAAAATTGTTTCAGCAGTTTAATACTTAAAATGCTCCAATATTTCAAAAAAAGGACAACCTCGTCTGTAATTAATTGATGAATTTGGTGGATTTGTGAAACTGAAAATTCGAAAAAAAATCGATAAAAACTGATTAAAATTGGTATGTTCCGAAGGTTTTCTGCTGATTTTTTCAAAAGTTTGCTCTTTTTTGTTCACTTTTTTTGAAAAAATTCAACAGATTTTGTAAGATTAATAAAAAAAATGCATTACCGTTCCACTGCCACCCTTGCTCGTACTAAGAAAAGCATTTTGATCGAATTGTTTTGATGGTTTTATGAAACGGAAAAAAAAATGAAAATGAAAAACTGATCTAAATTGGCAAGTTTTAAAAGTTTCTTGATGATTTTTCTGAAAGTTCG
>LR575289.1:9122-19912 GCA_900536345.3 Caenorhabditis sp. 39 LS-2015
ATGGAGGCATATACTTTATTATATTTTTCATTATTCCATCCTCAGAACCCAAAACTATTTTCCCTATTTATACGCGGTTCTACGTGCTTTTTTCTTCTGGCAAAACGCAACGATGAAGAGAGTTTTATTAATAAAATCCTCCTGTCGAAGGGTTTTCATAAGCAGAAGAAGTGGCACGGCGCATAGACAATTTGAGGTGCTATTCAGGCGACGACGACGACAACGGGCTCTAGGAAGACACACACAACGACAATTTAGAGTGTTGGCCGCATCAAACAAGAGCCTTCACGCAATCTGATTTGCGCAGACGGCACCGCCCGTCTACCGTATGCCCTTAATTGCGTTTTGAAGACGTCTTCATCGACGAGAAGACTCCGCCCATTTTCACGAGAATCCTTTGTTGGCAATGATGAGCATTGTTGAGCAGAAGAAGAAGAAGAAGCAGAAGACGTCGGCGGCGAGCAGCAAGCAACCGAATCGTTTGTCCGTGTTTTCTGTTTGTGACGCCTTCGGGATTACGGTAGATGGCACGTCTTCTGGAATTCTGAATCTTGGTGAAGACGTTGGTGATCGGAACAACGTCGGGAATTGAGAATCGAGAATTCTTCGTTATCATGACGACGTTGAAGTTCAGAATTCCGGAGAATTCCTGGATTCTGGATGTCGACGCGTCTTCCTGTCCCTGATCTCCTTGCTCTAATCCCTTCGCAAGTCTCTAGTCTCCTTCTCCTCCCCCTTCTTCTCCTTCTGTCTACTCCTACTTTTTTTCCATTTTCAGCTTTCCAAAGTTTCGATCGTGTGTCATCTATTTGTGGAATTGTATGGCTTCTGATTCGCATTTTGTTTCGAAATTTTGTGTTTTTTCTCTTTCGTTTTTCGAAATTGAAATTGAAATTGAAGATATCGATGTCGGCCATTCAGCCATTTGCACCTTTTTTGTTTTGATTTTCAGTGGAAAACGGCTCCCCGACTTTTCCAATCTCCACGTAATAAGAATAGTTTTCATGCTCAACCTGAGTAATCTGTGCAGTTGCGAAACGTCGGGGTGCTGTAAAAGACGAGAACAACCGAGAAAAAAGTGTTTGATCCGCAGAGTAAATATAAGCAGTTTCACCCGAAAAAGTTCAAATGGCCTAGGTTACGCGGCGCCGCTCCTCGTCCACGGCCCTCACGGGTCACGCCACGAAAATGCTGAAAATAACGACAAATATGGTAAAATCCACCGTAATTTTTTCAAAAAAATACCAAAGTCGTGGCGGGACCGTTTCCGCGTTTGATTCGCAACTCTTACGTTTTCACGAACGCATAATACCGTATTTGTCATCATTTTCAACTGTTTCGTGGCGTGACCGGTGAGGGCCGTGGACGAGGAGCGGGGCGGCGTAACCTAGGCCATTTAACTTTTTCGGTGAGACTGCTATTATAATAATATATTTGAAATTGGACAACTTGATCTTGTGGCATTTAAGCTGGAAATCTACTTCAGAAACAACAAGAAAAGGAAACAAAAACATCTGCCAGACAGCCAGTTTCATAGTTCATTTTGAAACCCAAAAAACCAACAAAAAAAAAATGTTCTTCTCCCAGTTTCCATAATATTGTCATCAGTTATTTATCAATCAATTCCCATACAGAAGTGGCATGTTGTTCTCCACTCGAAAACCATTCTTATCACTGAACTTTCGGAGAATACCACTCGAAAAACTCCGCCTTCCCTTCCCTTATCAACCTTTTCCACTGTTCATTTGACACAACAAAGCTGTTTTTGAACAAGAAATTCAAATGGGAAACGAGCATTCAAACTTGCACTTTGTGAGTTTCCCTGTCAAAAGTACAGCTGCCCTCTCGCCCATTACGTACTGATCAATCACCCAATTTAGTCTCGTTTTATCACTTTATCAGTCTTGATTTACACAGAGAAATTCAAAACTGTCCGGTCACTCCCCTCCAAATACGTTCATCGTTCCTTCCCCGGAAGCCCCGCCCCTTTTCGCAATGGCTCATCGGATACAGCTGTTCTTTTCCTTTCGCCGCCATACATCCAGATGCATCTGCCCTCTTCTCAACCCCTGCTCTCAGTGAGCTGTGACTCTGGAATTGCTGCTTTTCAACGCGTTCTTTGAGTTTTACCGAGTCAGAATTCCTGGCAAATCTTGCAAAAAATTTGGAACGCTTCACGAATTTGCGTGTCATCCTTGCGCAGGGGCCATGCTAATCTTCTCTGTATTGTTCCAATTTTAGTATATGTTCTCGGAAGAACAATACGTCTATATGGCAATGTGCTTATATAAGGGGGATCTGCTAAGCGGTAGACATCTCACGGGTTCCGCCAATCGACATCTCCCTTATACAGGGGCACACTGAGTAATTTTAGCCTCGTGATCCATGATTAACCAGTTTTCTTCGAAAATATAATTAGGAGTCTGACTGTGAACCACGAGTGTCTATATCTGTTCTCGAGCCGATGATTCCCATAATAGTGCAAATGCGTCAGTATGTGAAAGTGCACGGAATGACAAGATCCCATGGGAAAGTTTCCATTTTCCAATTATTTCCGAATCTCATTCACTCATTCCCAGTCCACTATCCACTTTTTTGTTTCATATATTCATTCTGCACAATAGTGCGTACCTTATCCTTTCCTTCTCTTCCCATTTTCCACCCGTCGGACTTTCAGGGTGGGCGGAGACCCAGGGGCACGTCTTCTGCTAATCGCATCTCGTTCTCTCTTAATTCGATCCGGAGATGTGACATGTTTCAGAGAAATTGATATGGAGTTCTCCCTCCACGTCATCTGCGGAGATGTTCCGCATCTTCAAAGGGTCTCACCACGAACTCCCGTCTACCGTATCCTTTCGTGCCAGGACCCGAACGTTTTCCTGTTTATCAAGCTGTTTTTCGACCGAAAAACAAACGCGAGGGATCGTTTTGTGCCTCGTCTCGTCTTCTTCTTCTTCTTCCTCCCCTTCTGCTGCCCACTTCTGTCCAATTGTTTCCCGTCACCGCTTCTGAATGTCCCTCCCTCCCCCCTCACAACCAAATGATAGGTGTGTATGTTCCGGTCGCCTCTTTTTTATAACCAACCACACAGAAGCAAAGTTTTTGTTTTTTCCATGTTTTCCCCCGTGTTTGAACCGAGTGTTCGGGTCAATTCCCAGTGAACTGCATGGTCAGGTGCACCATGTAGTTACGTAATCATTGTGGGAATATAAGGGGGGAGACGGGGGAATTCCACTTCCTCTGCAGTTTCTATTTTTGCGTGGTCCTTTGATCTGTCTTTTCTCTCTCTCGCGTGGGTCTTGCAACGATAGCGCTTCGAGACCCAACTCTACAAAAAGTTTCCAGAATGGAGGAGATAATGCGACAACTGCTCTCCAATCATGCCCTCAAAGAATCTCTCTTTTCCATCGTCTCGCTTCCCCTCGAAACCTCAGCGACCAGTCCCGAATGCCAGCAACCGAAACCGCAGCACTCGTACATTGGACTGATTGCCATGGCAATTCTGTCTTCGCCGCACAAGAAAATGGTTCTGGCAGAGGTTTACGAGTGGATTATGACAGAATATCCGTATTTCCGAAGTCGCGGAGCTGGATGGAGGAATTCGATCAGGCACAACTTGTCGCTGAATGACTGCTTTGTGAAAGCGGGCAGAGCGGCGAATGGAAAGGTTTGTACTAGAAAAATAGCCAAACAATGACAACAATTGCAATGGCTGAAAATTTATTTTTTAAACATTTCGCAACAATTTTCTACAGTAGCTTAAAAGAGCAGCACCAAAATAGGTGCATTGGTCTCGTGTGGAAATGTTCAAGTGGGCGAGCCTGTCCAGCGCTGCAGCGGCGACTGCGATTTGTTCCAAGCGCCGTTCTGGAACGAAACTGGGAACGGCAAGCGAGAGACGCAGAGAAGCAGACTTCGCGATATGTGGCCGAGTGGCTAAGAGGCGCGTGTGGTGGGCGTAGCACGGGGGTTCGAACCCCGCAGTCTGTTTTTCTTTTTTTCTTGGGCTCTAGAGCCAGGAAACTTTAAAAATCAGCATTTGGGAAAAGTGCTGCTGCGAACGTTCAATAAAAAATGTTCAATGAATAACTTTTTTTCAAAGTCTGTGATTTTCAGGGTCACTACTGGGCGGTGCATCCAGCATGCGTTCGAGATTTCGAGCGAGGAGATTTCCGTCGACGCCGCGCCCAGCGAAAAGTTCGCCGACACATGGGATTGCAAGTGGAGGAAGACGATTCGTCAGATGAGGACGGATCGGCCGGTTCGGACACTTCGCCGCCACTCTTCTCGGCGACGCCGGCCTTCTGGAACAGCAGTCCGAGACCGCCCATCAAGTCGTTCACAATCGAGGCGATTCTGGAGCATCACTAGTTCTGTAACCGTCTCATTGAATACTTTTTTTGCTGAATGTCCCTTTCCCGTTCTCATTTCGGGTAGTCTTTGATGTGTGAAATCGAATGAAAATCGAATGAAAATCGAATTCGGAGAAGAATGAAAGAATCAAGTCGAATTGAGCCGATTTGTATTTTATTCGCGACGCGCCACGCAACGACTCTCGCAGCGCTACAGTCAAGTTTTTTCGCCAAGTTGTTTTGCGCCTTTAAAACGGCATACGTTTTCCAAAGCAATTTTTTCGATTTTTGGGTTACTGTTTTAAAGGAGCACAACAACTTGGCGAAAAAGCTTGACTGTAGCGCTGCGAGACCCACGCGTCGCGGTTTGCATTTTCTAGGCCAAATATTTGGCACATTTTGTGAAAGAATAATACATATTTATTGAAGAACAAGACTCTCTGCTTTGTCAACGTAGCGAGCCCCATTATCTCTGCGGCCCTTCGTCATTCTTCCGTTCTCCCTCCCAGTCATTTCCCGGACTTCCCGTTTGGAATTGCGCGCATCTGTCTAATATTTTCTGCACAATTTGTGTGTTGTCGCCTCTTTATTCGATGAAGAGAGAAGAAGTTAACGAACGCCAACATGGCGAAGATGAAGAAGTCGAGCAAAGTGTTTCGCATTTTGCATCGGAGGCGGGGGAGGGGGGAAATTTCAAGAATTGTACAGAAAAGGTGATTTGGGTGTAGTGGGGGCAGGAAGAATTCAAAAAGATAACGGTTATTACAGTTATTAGGCGACTATATCATGAGACTCGGGGATGCGGAATTTGATATAATGCGAAATATATAATTTTGAATGTAAAAATGAGTGAAAATGATTATTTTGAGCGAACAAGCGTCGGAATCGTTTCTGGTTCATCGCTATCACTATCTGACTCGGAATCACTAGTCGCGGCATATGCAGAAAGAGCTTGAAGGGCTCCGGCAGCAGGAGACGGTTTGGCCACTTTGGCAGGAGTTGGAGCTTCGTCTTTCTTGTCTTCAGGGGCAGTGCTTCTGAAAATTGTACAAATTTTAATTCAATCAGCCAAGCCAGAGCTTTTTTTAATGAAAAACTTACGTGGACTTTCGCTTGATGGCCGTGCTCAAAAAAGCGGCTTGTTTCGACTTGGGCGGTGCCAAAACAGCCCCCGACGTCGACGGTTTCAACAAAATCCGCTGATTCAAAGTCTTGGCAGCAAGATGTTGAGTCACTGTCATCTCTTTGATGACTTCTTGTTCTTCCTTCTTATTCAACATCTTCACAACTCGCTTCGAACTGTCCAATTCCGATAAAAACACACTTTCATCTTCGTCGATTCCGCGCACCATGTTTTCTGAAAAACGCATAATTTGCAACAGTTATCAGTTGAGAAACTGACTGAGTTTCTTGGCTTCATCGATTTCTAGCTGTTTCGCATCTTTGTTGTTTTGCAGTTGCTCGAACAGCGTTTTGTTGCAGTATTCCGGCTCTGGAGCCACTGAATTCATAGTTTGGCACATGGATTTTAGAAATTTGTATGTCAAAAACTCACAAGTGGCATCAGTTGGCTTGCGAACCTTTTCCCATGCTTCTTGACGGGCGGTTTTCTCGTCGGTGAGCTCCTTGGTGGTCACGAATCCACTTGTCATCGTTGCGGGCTGGAAAATGAATAGATGGAAAGACAAATGAGCTATGAATGAATGATTCAAGAAAATTACTGGTGCGATGGGCGGTAGGGGGCAGCCTATAGACGACTAGGATGTGAAGATATCTATAGATGCATCTGTCGATGCACTGTGCTACGTAAAAGGTGAACCCCCCCCCTCATCATCACATTCTCTCTTTTTTTACGGTCCCCATAACAAAAAAACATACAAAAATCAATAACAACTTTAAATCTGCAAGATTGAGTACTGAGAAACAAAAAATTATAGAACTATACGGAGATCATCAAAAACACAATGCCAACGGTTTCAGTTCTTTCAAACGGCTAGGAATCAATAATTTATAAATATTAACTTCATCAATGGCGATAAAAACAGCGAAAAAACCAGAAACAAAAAGAAAAACTAATTTATCGGGAAAAAACTTGATTTTCAGTGTTTTCCGTGTGTAGTACACCCGGCATGGACTAGTGCTAGGCACGCAAAACTTCGGCCAGCAGAAATTTTAATCGCAGTTCAAATTTCGAATTTTTTTTTTTGAAATATCATTTCGTTGCTGGATTTCTCGTTTATTTTTTCAAAATTTATTTTAAACATTGTGATATTTCCCAGAAAATGAGCGCCTCAGAGGTCGCCGAACACTACAACAATGTCCGACAAACAGGGATAGTTGACCGAAAGGACAGCCGAATTTTCTTCATGCGAAACATGAATAATTGGATCAAAAGTCAACTCATTAGTATGTTTTTTTGGTAAACAACTTGTTTTCATTGAAATTTGCATTTTAGAAGACGCTACTGATCGTCTGTCTGAAGAAGGTGTCCGGAGTCCACGAGTTCTCGATCTCGCGTGTGGAAAAGGAGGAGATTTGAGGAAATGGGATAAGGCGAGAGCCAAGACTGTTGTTATGGCAGGTAAATTGAATTGTTGAGATATTTATTGTGAAAACATCGTTATTCTCCAGACGTTGCTGATGTTTCGATCGATCAGGCGAAAGATCGGTACAAGCAGATGTACGGCTACCCGCAGAACATTTTCGAAGCGCAATTCATTGTTGCTGATTGCACGAAAGTGAACCTCGAGGAGCAGATCGAGAGCAAAGATCCGTTCGATTTGGTCAGTTGCCAATTTGCGATGCATTACTCGTTCGTTGATGAATCGTCGGCCAGAACATTCCTGAAAAATGCAGTTGGAATGTTGAGACCGGGAGGTATTTTTGTGGGAACTCTTCCGGATGCTGACAGGATTATGTGAGTTTTTCTGGTTATCAGTCAGAAAAATTAAAATTTTCTTTCAGGTTGTCTGTGCGAAACGGGGAAGAAGGAAAATTTGTGAATGACGTGTGCAAGATCACCTACGAGAATTTGGATGAACTTCCGGAAGGAAAAACTCCTCTTTTCGGAGCGAAATTCCACTTTTCTCTGGATTCTCAGGTCAACTGCCCCGAGTTCCTCGCTTACTTCCCACTTGTTCAGCAGTAAGTTTAGAACATTCGATATACTTATCCTCGATCTTCTCTTTTAGTTTGCTCGAGGAGCTCGACATGGAGCTGCTCTACGCGAAGAACTTCTCGGAAGCAATCGATAGTTGGTTGGTGCCAGGTCGACCACTTTTGGAGCAGATGAAAGGTCTCGAGACGTTCCCGAATCGGAATTTGAGCGCGAAAACTGACGATGAATACTTAGAAGCCAAGGCGAAGATTGAAGGATTGCCGGAAGGACAACCGAAGTATGTGGGGACACTTTCGAAGTCGGAATGGGAGGCCATCTGCATGTATCTCGTGTTCGCTTTCCGGAAGAAGACACCGGAGAAGAAGACACCGGAGAAGGAGGCGACAGATAAGGAGGCGACAGATGAGAAGGCGACAGACGAGGAGGCGGCAGATGAGAAGGCGGCAGATGAGGAGGAGCCAGCCAAGAAAAAAATCCGACGAGACTGATTGATCTCACTGAATTTTTAAATTTCTTTCATTCTCCTTATTTAATTGTTTCATTGAGTTTCATATTTTTTCCATCCCTCACCTCGATAAAATGGCATTTTCAACGCAAGGCGGAGCACAAAGTGTAAGACGACGAGGACAAGGACGATGGCGCGGACCAAGACAAATCAAAACAAAAATGCATTAACAGTATTGGTACAGTTGAGAGGGCAATAGTGTAATGTGCTTGGGAAATGGCAAACTCATTCGACGGGAGAGAAGAAGGCAGTGTTTCATCATTTTCGAATTGAATGGTGGGGAATCGAGCTGGTTATTTTGTGGATTCTAACGTAGTTTTTCAAAAAAAAGAAGAAAGTCGTGGCGGGACTAGTGCCGCGTTAGAATCTCAACTCTTGCATTTTCAGGAATGCATAATAATTCCGTGGAAACTGTAGCAGTCAATACGGTGTTTCTTTTAAAAAAAGAAACCGATTTCTAACAAAATGTGATATCTACGATTTTTACGAAAATGTACTCTTGATTTCAACAAAATTTACGTTTTTCCCATGCGAAAGGTTCTCGGATTTATGCTTCGTAAACAGCGAAATTTGGGAGCGTTCGGTGGGTAAGCTGTGTGGGAAAAGACACGCTGATTGCGAGCAAAAGAGAGTACGGAGTTGTCAGTTGATATCACTCGGACCATTTCTTATCTGAACAAAAGATATTATTGAAATGTGTGTTACAAGATTATTACAAGATTCAAACGGAGTGTCGAAGTCCGCAATTCGGTGTCTCGGCGGGTCCCGTTGGGAGATCGGTTACAGTATCACTGGCGCGAAAAACATTTGCACTTTTCACCGTGTGTTTTTCGAAATAATTTTTTTGCGCCATCTGAAAAATGAATTTTGTACCCGATTCCCCTACGGGACCCAACGTGCGCCCAAATTGACATCGCCACTTCGTTTGAATATTGTAATAGCAATCCGCCAAAACTCAGCAAAAGTCCAGACGTTGCTCGCCATCAGCTGCTTCCTTGTCTACCAGTTGGACACGTTCTTACGCCAGTTTGCAGCTGTAACGTTTCGCAACTCCAAATGTCAAGAGAAATATGTTTTCGGCAGCTAAATATTGGGTTTTTAAGTTTGAGAGAACCTTTTGAAGAGGAACAATTTGAGTTGCGAAACGTTACAATTTGCGAAACATCGGGGTGCCGTTCTTACACTGATACCGCTATCGACTTTACCCGAAAGTTTTCTGAATTCGTAGCGAGACTCAAAGTCGCATTTCAATCTGAAGTGTCACGATATCAGAAACGGACAATATCAGAAGAATACAGACAATCTTGACATTTAACCGGAAACCGGGGAAACTTCAAAACACCGCCGTTCTCCCTACGTTTTCTTCTGTTTTCATTTTCCTTTCCTTTCCGGCCGTATCCCTTGACTTTTTACCTTCCGCGACGTCGTCGTCCGTGTGTCCCAAGGACGAGAAAGTTGTCTGAAACCTGTCCGTCTTCCCATTCTCAACTTGTCGTTTTTCTCTTGTTTCTCGCGGTTTCACACCGAAAAATGGAACTTTTCGAGCGGTCCCTTTTGATGTTTTTTGTCGTTCATTATCCCTTCCAATCGTCTCTTTTCTCTCTCTTTTTCCTGTCGGCATTTCATAAAAATAGGAGAGAGAAAACTGTGCCGACGATGAGTGAGTGGGCAGGCAAAAGTGGGCGGGGTCTGATCGGAGGTGACAACTCGCCGAGTTCTTTCTCTCATGATTTTTTCTTCATTTTTGCCGGTTTTTATCATTATTCTTTCAATTTTTACGAATAAAATGAGATTTGACAAAAAAAGACGTTATTCTTTTTAATTCCCCTGGGATATTTTTGGATGATAAGAATGTGGGCAAAAGGTCATTAGTGCAAAATATGGAGTGATAGGTCTACAACTTTTCTCTTTAAAAATCATGAAAAGCTTACAATTTTATATACAAAACACGCAATCGCGCGCAGCCATTGGGGAGAAATCGCTGCGAGAGGGGTTTCTGAAGAGCCTGCGCCTTTAACTGTGGGAGAGGGTACGGTTTAGTTTTGAACGGAACTCTACGTTTAAATTTCATTTTAGAAAAAGTTGCATTTTTTTGAAATTGGAAAAGCAAAATTTCTTGGGAAACTCAGGGATTTTGCGAGAAAAAAACAATGAAAATTTAACGGAAAAAACCAAAATTAAATAAATACAGAAATGCGACTTCATTGAAGTGCATGCGCCTTTAACCCAGGGTACTGTAGTTTTGCATTTTTTTCAATTCCAATTTCAACCATTTTCTCCTTGTTTTTCAGCGAGAGTTGAACAATTACCATCCGGAGAGTTGAAGATTATTTGAAAGTTCAGTTTTTTTGCTGAAAAAAAAACAGACAATAGTTTCAAAGGTCCACTCAGCAAAGCCTAGCTTCAAAACTTCACCAATCCCACCGTCTAATTTTTCAAATTCCCCGTCCCGTTCTCACAACATTTCCACTTGCGCAACACCGTTTCCCAGCCCACCTGTACTGGAACCTGGGTGGTCATGACCCAGCCACACACCCACAGTCGAAGGGCTTCTTCTGCTCTCTCCTCCTCATCCCTTCGCCACTCATCCACCCATTCCATTCGATTCTCCCAGTTCTAATCCTCGTTTCTCTTCATGGACAGCTGTCGAGAGGAAGCATTTCGCGTTCAGATTTATGACCGCCTTTCCCACTTTTCAACCTTTTTTTCCTTTTCAAGAAATGATGATACTGTTGTTGCCCCCGCGAGAATGACGAATCTAAACAAAATGTCAGCAAAAAGAAAGCGAGAATTGTCACTGACTCCATGACACTTT
>LR575296.1:0-19520 GCA_900536345.3 Caenorhabditis sp. 39 LS-2015
CGCCAAGGCGACAAGGGAGGCAATGATGATAGACTTCATTGCGAGAGTGACTTCTCCTCTCCACCGGTCTCTTTTATACAAACGTCCCAAATTGACATTGTTCTCGAAAATCATCCCACTTTGACAGATTCTTCAAGATAAAGATCATGTCAATCGTTTTTCTTACCGCATTATCAGTGTAACTGCTCTGCGCGTGTCAAAGTCGGCAATCAGAGTACAACTGTCATTTGATCGCAACATTTCAACGTGCAATTTTAGTAGGACTGTTATATTGCTTTTCCTTTTTTCAACAGAAAATGTGATTTTAACGCAACTTTATTCATGTTGAAATATGTTTCACTTTGGAAAAATCGAAGATTTTTATGGAATGGAAATGTCGAGAGAACGTTGAGAAGGAGAGAAAGAGAGAGAGAGAGATACAGAAGGGAAGGAATTTAAAACTAGGTTTACCAGTTACATTGATGATGATTATCGTAAATCTCTAGTTGCCGTTGAACGGCTTGTTCTCCTCCTCTCCATACTGCGCAGCCAGCTCGACCATCACATCCTGAATATTAGAAACAATGGTTTCTTTTTAATTGAATCTTTTGTAGCCTAGGAAAAAAAGACTAACATAAGGGTCGCGCTTTTCGACATCATCCTTCGTGCTACCGGCGTCATCGGATTGCTTTCCGGCTTCGACGACATCCTGTAAAAATCTATTTAAGATATCAGTAAGAATGAATTTCGTACGTTTTCTTTCTTGCCCTCAAACGAGGTATTTCCAGAAGCATTAGGAACAGCAGTTTTCTCGAGTTTTTGCATGGTGGATACCTGAAAAACATGATTGAGCGTGAGTCCTAAGGGAAACAAGGAGAGGGGTGATATCGATTAACGTGCTAAAGGAGAAAAGCATGACACGAGGAGAAACGACCAAAGAGGGCACCCACCCATTCAAACGCGCAAATTACTTCATTGTCGGGAAAAGAGAGTAGTCTCATTGACTAGTGAGGAGTTTTGAAAATCTTTAAAAAAAAAACGGAAAATACAAAGAAATTGAAGAAAAAAACAGATGAATTTGGGAAGAATTTCATCAAGCCTATCCTGAAGCGTCCATTGTGTGTCTGCGTCTCTTTCGCTGGTCTCGCAACGAATTAAACGAAGGAACGCGTTGAGCAAGGGGCACCAGAGAAGAGAGGATTGATTTCGCAATACTTGGGAGACGATTACAAAGAAAACATCGAAGTTTCTGGAAATGACGATAACAGAGAAAATTATGATTTTCTTGTAGAAAATGTATCAGAAAACGGGAACTAATTCAAATATTGGGAAAATTTAATTAAAGAATTTTTTATTGGAAAAAACGAAATTTCGGCTTTTGAGGATTTTTTAAATGTTAGCTAATCCGTCATATTATCGTTTCAATATATGCCAAACACTACAAATAAGACCCGCAAAAAAAGATTGCAATTAAATGGACATTTTTTAACTTGAAAAAATTACTAACTCATATTCGTCATTCTTCCTACTTGATATTAGTCATTACAGTTTCCTTCCTATGCAGTTGATGTATTTCAGTCGTCGACCACGTTGTTCATTCCTTCCTCACTATCATAAATAAATTTGTTTTTTTGTTATTTCTCATTATGACATTTAACCGGAAATCACATTTTTAACACTCTCAAAGCATTAAAAATTAAGCACAACAATGCATGACCATGTGTGAGCAGCTAGGTATAAATTTCACGTGATTCGTTCAGTTGGAAGCATTTCTAAAAAACGATTCTCTCAGTTTCGTAATTGGTAGAGCAGGTCTTGGTCTGTTCCCATGGCCCATGCGCAATTGTCGTTTGCTGAACCACATCTAGTGTTCTCATGGACCTTTGTTGTGTGTGTTCGCACAGTAATCTTTTGATCTTTTGAGCTCTGTGGATATCCTCTGAGAACCTGTCGGGACCATCCTTAAGTGCGCTCTTTCGGTACTCAATCATTACCTATGAGATCAGATTAGATGACCAAAGACCAATATATGTCTCTTTTTGTCTGTGCATTACCATTTATGACGTCATGAAGAGTATTCAAGATCTAGAATAGAACGCCATGCCCATAATGAAACCAAGATGACCTGGAGATACACTCCGCCTACTTTTGTTGCTATAAATAGATGTGGTCAAGACTAGTAGGTTCATAGTTGCATAAACCATTTCTCGCCTTGTGCTCAGACTGTTTTCGCATTCATTCTCTTAGAATCGTCATAAATTTGATTGTTTGTGCGGTGGTTTTTGCGCAAAGAAGAGCCCTCACCCATCCCCCCATTTCTTTAGTCCTCAGCGATAATCGGTGGAAAATGAGCACACTGTACGAAGTGCATTGTGAGCCGAGGTGCTCAAACAACCACCAGTCCGGCTACCTATGTACATTTTGGTCATTTCGTTCCACAAAAATGCAATTTCCTGCTTTTCTCACTCTACCTCTTGTTCCCGCGTTTCATTTCAATTTCAAATATATGATTTCTCCATAAATGCAAATTTCAAATTCTACAGGATGTTGTTAACCAAATTATTCCTCGCCGCATGTGTCATATTGCCGGTCGCCATCTCTTGGACTGGTGCAACTATCAGAAATCGTAAGTGTGGGATGTCATCAAACATTAATTTTGTGATTGGCATTGCAAATCGCAATCGAACTAGAAAATTTTCTAACAAACTAGAACACTTATCTAACTTTTCTATTGACTTTTCAAATGGTCACTCGCCGATTTGTTTGCTAATAGTTCAACAGCACGTAAACAAAAACGAATCCTTGTTCTGCTCACATCCTTCTCTTCAGATCCAGCTGATGTCATTGCCACACGAAACAAAGCTTCCCATCACGTGGCCAGAGCTCAGCCCGTTTCCAGCTACATTCGACCATGCTACTTCACCAACTGGGCGCAATACAGGTTCGAAATTTGATCTTATTTGACGAATGGGAGAGTGATAGTAGCAACGGGAAAAGTCTGGTTTTGGGTATGAATAGCGGTCTTTTCCAGGCAAGGACGTGCAAAGTTCGTTCCGGAGGATTATACTACAGGACTCTGCACACATATTTTGTTCGCTTTTGGATGGATGAATGCAGATTACACTGTTCGAGCATACGACCCGGCTGACTTGCCAAACGACTGGGCCGGAGACGGAATGTACAAAAGAGTGAATGCTCTCAAGAAGACCGACACCAACCTGAAAACGCTTCTTTCTTTCGGAGGATGGAGTTTCGGAACTCAGCTGTTCCAAGGAATGTCTGCTAGTTCCGCTTCTCGAAAGGTGTTCATTGACTCCGCCATCAGCTTTGTCCGTACTTGGGGTTTTGATGGTATTGACATTGATTGGGAGTATCCATCCGGAGCGAATGATATGGCCAACTTCGTGTCCCTTATCAAGGAACTCAGAGCTGCATGCGAGTCCGAGGCAGGAACAACTGGCAAAGACCGTCTTCTGGTGACCGCCGCCGTCGCATCAGGACAAGCGACTATCGATGCTGGATATGACATTCCCAACCTTGCTCCAAATTTTGATTTTATTCTTCTGATGAGTTATGATTTCTTTGGAGCCTGGGCATCTCTCGTCGGATTCAACTCTCCATTGTATGCCACCACTGAACTTCCCGCCGAATGGAATACCTGGAACGTTGACTGGGCGGCCAGACATTGGAATGAAAAGGGAATGCCAAAAGAAAAGATCATTGTTGGACTTCCAACATATGGAAGAGGATGGACTCTCAACAATTCTAGCAACATCAACCCAGGAACCAGCGGATCTCCGGCTAAGATTACCCAATACGTCCAGGAGGCTGGTGTTGGATCATATTATGAGTTCTGCGAGATGCTTGCTTCAGGAGCTACAAGATACTGGGATAGCCAGTCACAAGTTCCATATTTGGTCCAAGGAAACCAGTGGTGGTCGTATGATGATCAAGAGTCTTTCACTAATAAAATGGCATACATCAAGAGGGAAGGATTCGGAGGTGCATTCGTGTGGACTCTCGATTTTGACGATTTCAACGCCCAGTGCAGCAACTCTAATGGACAACTTTACCCACTGATTAGTATTATTGCAAAGGAACTTGGAGGAGTTACTATTCCAAAGAAAAATGGTGGTGCTGTCACTACCGTTGCCACTACCGTGCCAACTACTGTCACTACCGGACGCCCAGCAATGACATCTGCTGCTACCACCACAACCACTGTTAAGCCAGTTACCACTACCACTCAAACTAGTTCGTTCTGCTCTGGAAAGTCAAATGGGCAATATTCGAATGTCGCAAACTGCAACCAATTCATTTTGTGCATCGATTGTGAGTTCTCCTTTTTCTAAAAATTGGTTTACAAAACATAATTTTCAGCCACCGCTTACACCTTGTCCTGCCCATCCGGACTCCAGTTCTCCAGTGCTTTGAGATATTGTACAACTGCCGCTGCTGCCGGATGCCAAGTCACTACCACAACCACAACAAAAGCACCAACAACTACAACAAAAGCTGCTCCGACAGTGAAAACCACCACCGCCGCTGCCACCACAACCTCTGCTCCTTTCAAGTGCACCAAGGACGGTTTCTTCGGTGTTCCTTCCGATTGTCTCAAGTTCATTCGATGTGTCAACGGAATCTCCTACAATTTTGAGTGTCCCAATGGACTCAGTTTTCATGCTGACACAATGATGTGTGACCGTCCCGATCCATCGAAATGCGCCAAGTGATTGCTAATCTGTCTCAAATTTATCTCTGCATTCCTTTGTTGTCTGTAATTTCATTGTACCCACGGGATATTCTTGATATTTGCGAATTGTACCGCATACTAAGTATGTACTCTCAAAATGTTTAACTTATTCAGTTATTATGCTCATTTATTGTATCAATAAACACATTTTACACCGAGTATCTTGAAAATCACGTATCAACAAACAAAATGAACACATACATAATAAAGGCAATGAAAAAAAAAAAAATGAAAAAATAATTCGCCGATACCTAGGATCAATTCTACACAACATTTTTTAAACCCATGTTCAAAGAGACCAATCATTCGGTAAGCCAAGTAGACAGAACGAAAGTGATACCCATCTCACTTTGCAATGTTTTGAAGGATGTTCACTGCGAAATCTAAGAGAAACAGACAGCATACAAACTGGACTAAGAAACTGATTACATTGAGAAGCACCGGCTTGGCAGTCAGAAAGGCAAACATTTTGGCAGTTTTATGCTTGAAGTAAAGGAAGACATTTGTTCCTGGGAATTCCGGAGAGAAGTGACGACTAATTTCCTGAAATATTCAAGTTTTTTTTAAATTTCATTTTCTAGTTTTTGGTTACCTGAGGGGATTTTCCAGAAGTTTCTGGTAGCCACTTATAGTTAACAATGGCATAGATGCTGTTCATGGCGACAAACGGAACAAGAACATTTCCGATTCCATGTTTGTTGAGTGCAGTCAGCAGACAGTTCGTCAAAACCCCTCCGAATCCGTTCTGCAATAATGATCCTGATCATCTTGCTGTGACATTCGCAAAATACCTGTACGATGCCGACGATAGCCGATCCCAGGACTTTGTCATTTGCAAGAAACAGTTCAGGAACGATCGCGTAAGCGGATTCCCCGCTTATCGCTGCTACCGAAAGATCTAAAGTGGCCAAGATGGGAATGATAATGAACAACGGGATGGTCGTGGCAAATCCAGGACTGGCGAATGTAATGGCCAAGAAACCAAACATCACGCTCAAAACGGTTGGGAAGATCAAAAGAGTACGACGGCCAAAGTTATCAAAACACCTGAAAACTTGATAAGGATGAGTGGGAGGTGTAACACAGAAAAACGCACCCGAGGAGAGCGATGCTGATCACTGCTTGTGGAAGCGACATGATCAACGACGCCGTTTGCGCTTTTCCCGACGAGAGACCGAAGTTTTCGAAAATTTGAGTTGAATAAGAGATCCAAAGCTGAAAATTTCCCAGTTTCTGAGACGTTTCCCTTACTTTAGTTACCCAGTCGTCGAGATGAACGAAAGTTTGAACGAAAAGAGCAATAAGAAGAGCTCTGGTGAATCTGCCGTCTTTCAGTCGATTCAAAACAGTGTTCATGAGGCTGTCTTTTCCATTTTTGCTCGAGTTCCCGTTTTCATCAACTTTTTCTTTTGACATTTGCATAGTCTGCAAAAGTATTCAAATATAGTATTTTTCCATACGTTTTGCAAGCTTACAAATTGTTTTTCAACCAATATCTCTTCCATCGACTGTTTACAATCTGCCGGGCTCTGCAATTTGTTTGTTTATTAAAGTTTTAAATCCGCGACTAATTTTCTCACTTGGTAGAAAGACATTGCTTTACGCGCTTCACTCTCGCGGTTTTCAAGGAAAAGATATCTTGGAGACTCTGGAGCTTTCAAAATGATTCCGAGGGCCGGAAGAAGTACAATGAGTGGAAATCCCATAGCCCAGTGCCATAAAGTTGGAGTGCCGAGGAAGTCGTCAAGAGATACGATCATTCCACTAAGTTCGCCCATACAAGCCCACATTGTCTGAAAAACAAACGGGGTCAGATTTAGTCAATCGGTTTTAGTTTGATACCAGAGTAGCCAACACAGTTCCTCTCTTTTTCATTGGTGGCAGTTCCGAAAGCATCACCGATCCAGCAGTCTGAACCATTCCTTGTCCGATTCCATTCACTAATCTTCCGATGGTCGCAATGGTCACTCCATGGGGGACATAAGTGATGACAAGCGTCAGTATCACACCGATAACATCAAGGATTGTACCTAAAACCTTGTTTGGTCACTTTTCGATCAGCCGTTTGTTGTATTAACACCCACCAACAACTACCGGCAGTTTTCTCCCGTGTCGATGAGACATAAGGACAGCGACAAAACATCCGATAGCGAGACCATAGATTCTTGACGAAACAAGCATCTCCCACGCATGATTGGCTGTAATAGTGCAGATTGAGGCGTTTGTTATCATTCGGCCGCTGATAAGGCACGTGAACAGAACTATGCAGTAAAGTTCAACGATACATGATATCACTATTTGGTATCGTGACTTGCGGACTACCATACGCATGTCATTTGACAAACTCACCATTTTCTTTGTTTTGATAGACGGAAAGAAAGAAGGGCATTGCTGCCGGTAGCAAGTTGTCAACAACACTGTCGAGGAAAAGCTAAAAATATTTGAATCTCCTTTTCAAAATATTTAAATGGAAATACCAGAAAGTGACTGGCAGCTCCTATGCTGAGCACTACCAGAGCTAATCGTAACGAAGGTGATCCCGGGGGACACGCGGTAGGCATTCGTGGCATCCTGATGTGCACGTCCGTCGGCTTTGTTTTTCCATCGTCTGAGTTGATGCTGTCAAGCTGAAAAATCAGAAACATTGAAGATAATCGAATAGAAATTCTAATTTTTTTTGTACCTTATAAGGAATTACAAAAATTTGAATTTTGTGTGATTTTAGACCCTCCATTATTTTTTAACAAGTTCTTCTTTCCTCCAATTGGATCGTACTTGTCTTGACAAGACAATGAAATACAGTACTCGGATATCAAAAAGATCTCTTTCATCGATTCTAGGGTCAGTTGGTGGCAATAAACAGTTTCAAGTAGAAGGCAATTATGAAATAATCGCGAAACGGATTTGGAATGCTTAGCAGCCTGTCCTCTTTCTCTCCACACACCTATCATGGTTTATATATCAGCGACTGCTGCCCGCCCGACTTTCTCATTTGCTGTGATGACACTTCCGTCAGTCTAGAAATCGTTTTCGTCAAGCAGGCCAGGCCGCGCGAGGAACATTCAGTTGGCGGTACACGAAGGGTGCACGTTCTCTATTCATTACATGCCAACCTCACGTGAATAAACCAGGCCAAGACAACATAACTCACCAGTAGAGAATCATAAACATC
The DNA here is from genome assembly GCA_900536345.3 of Caenorhabditis sp. 39 LS-2015. Lineage (NCBI taxonomy): Eukaryota > Metazoa > Nematoda > Chromadorea > Rhabditida > Rhabditidae > Caenorhabditis > Caenorhabditis waitukubuli. Next base: position 7,905 of record LR575296.1, read on the forward strand.
TGAGCTACCGAAATATTTGTCTTTGAAAAACCCATGCGTTTTCAATGATGGTATCCCGCGTGTGAGAAGTGTGAACATCTGTATAGAGTTGTATTCAGGTGACCGCTTTTAAGAAAAAGATAAACAGAACATTGGAAAATAAAAGATAAACAAAATTGAAGAGAAAATAGACAAGGAATAGAAATGGCGAGGACACGGCGGGAGCAGGGCATCGACAATTTTGTTGTTCAAAAAGAGAATAAACAAACGTGGAACACTTCCCCCGGAAACAGATTGTAACTGACGAAGCTGCTTACGTTTTTTGGCTAGAGACCGACATGACATATAACTGATCGAATGTGTGTCTTCCGCACCCCTTCCCCAATTGCCTCCTATTCGCCTTGAAATCGTTTTAGGATGCAGAATGAGGAGCCAAAACAAAAATTACGAGTTTCTCGGTCGGTCGGACGGCTCTCTCTCTCTTTTTCTCTTTCCGTACCGACCGAATGAAGTGCTTTCCTCCGGTTTTTTGCTCACGAGAGATAGAGAAATGGAAAAGGAAAAAGAGGAAGGAAGAGTCATGCATTTCTGGAGCAGTTTCTCATTTGTTGACGGACCAGAACAAGACCACAGCAGCACGAGGAGCTACGAACCACGGCGGGTGCCGATGACAAAATTTATGTTTCAGTGGAAAGGAAAAAAGAGAGAGATGGAAAACGCTGAATATCAGGAACAAAACGAATGTATTGGCCATCTTCGGTCTTTCATCGAACGCGTCTTTTTTTTTCTGCCGAAAGTGTTGTCACCTTGGTTTCTTCCTCCTTTCTTTTAAAATTTCTATGGCACACACGCACAATGAAATTGACAATTTATTGGCAAAATTTGGAAGTGTTCTTTACAAACTGTATCCTCTGTTTGCTCAAAACAATGAAAAACATTAATGTGTGCAAATTGTAAACGATCGACCACACAAAATTCAGAGAATTTTACAAATTTGCAAGAACAGTGACCTAACAGTGTTGGGTGGGATTGAAATAAAGAGGCAATAAAAGGGTAGCTTGGCTCGGCTAAATTGGTTCAGTTTAGTTCAGTTTGGTTTGGTTTGGCACGAGCGTTGAATGAATTTGTTTTTTAAGCAGGCGGATGAGCAATGGAGGAGGGCAAATTCAAACGGGAAATAAATTGGTAAAACGCGAATTATTTATAAGGTTAGGAGACAAGAAGAGAATCAGCTACGTGTGTTCAGCTAGCAGATTGACAGGCCGGAACCTCTTTGGAAAGTCAACTGTTGTTCTATTAACCATTCGGGTGGTTTGGTGTGCGAGAAGGGTTGGTGTCGTAGGAATACATTGAAACGTAGCGTCTAACACAAAAAACGTGCGGAAACTTGCACTTGTGATGGAAAAGTGGAATGTGAAACACGAGAACACATTCTAATGAATTATTGATCCTCTTTTTTTTTTTCTTCATTTCGAAGACAAGCTTAGCACCAAAACATTATATGAGAAGTCTTAAGTGTAGAAACTTGGAGTTCCGTGAAAAAGAAGAGAAAACGTAATTCAAGTAGCTCTCTAATTTTCAGTCGAGTATTGCTCTAGGCGCTCTAACTTTACTATTTTCCTTATTTACTGGTCACTTGAAATTGGCACGGAATGGATAGATGGCATGCTGGGGAAGTGGTCAAATCGTTGTTGTTTTGAGAAGAGGAGCGAGAACAAACTTTTCACTCGAGTTGAGAGAAAGTTGCAGAATGATGGTGATGAATTGGAGAGAATTCTGACGTTTTTCTGGTTTCAATTTCCGGATTTAGAAAGGAAATAGAAGTTTTGAAAAAAAACGTGGGCGGTTTAGTAAAAAAGTTTAGAAAAGGAAATGAGATGAAAAAGACAAAAAACGGAGCTCGATAATGAAACTGAGCGAGAAACTCATTCGAGTGAGATGAAGAACGCGAAAATTTGACTGGGATGGAAGGGCACTTCCGGTGCACTGCGTTTGCAAAATGATGGCATCTGGATTGTTGACCGGTGGGGTTGAGGCTGCACCGAGTTCTCGATCAAAACCAAACAATCCAAATGAACCAAAGGCGTGCTTGCAAACTTTAAAATCAAGGCTTTGGCAAGGGAGAAGAGCGACACCAGCCAAGTGAGAGAGGGGAAGAGATTGCCCGCCGAATGTCTCCTTTCTCAACCATATTCGATTTCAAGCAGCATGCTATGAAGACATCTGCCGGATGTCTTCGAGAGATTGGCCGAAGATGTCGATTACGCATTCCAAATGACGTTTTCCATAAGTTTTGCCTTCTGCGTTCATTCTGTGTTTTCATTTCACATCTGCCTTTCCGCAGTTTTGTGTGAAAAGTGTCGCGATATCACCACATCATTTCACCATAACATTGACATCACCAATGTTGAAACAGGAGGAGAAACGTTGGGAAACAAAACAGAGATTGAAAAGGAAAGGCGTCTATGTTCTTGATCCTTCGTAATCCTTATTTATCACAATGATGTTATTAATTTTGGAAACCTTATTACGGAATGGTAAGAAATATAGCAATAAGAAACAGTTCACAGGAGAAACTGCAGAACTGTGAAATATAGAGGAACAGATCGTGGAACATAACCATGTCCGCCTCGAAATAGCATAAAAATTAGTCAGAAGGGAAAGGACGTAACGGTCAGTTCTCCTTCCCGTCATTCGCCTACTTCCTGGGTGCCATCATGTATGTCATTACCTCAATTTGCGATCATTTTGTGTGTTCCCAGCGTTTTATTCCAAAAGAGACGTCTCAAGGTAACATGACTCGGACTGCGGTCACGCGAATGAATACGTTGAAAAACGACCAAAAAAGGAAGAGGTTTCATTGCAAATTAAGCAATTAGTACGAGAATAGTACTAGTGGTCGGGGAAAAACTAAGAGAATGATGGAGTAGAAAGAAAAGGATATATGCTCGAAAAGAAGAACAATAAATAGCATGCGAGTGTCAGACGAAAGGAAGAGATGAGGATGACGGCCGAGTTATTGCCTTGTTTACTGGGACCCGACTCTGATTTTTGACAAAAATGGACGGGCCGGGTCGGCAATTGATTTGTCGACCAGACATATTAGAGGGAAAAAGGAACAGACAGTTGTTAAAACACTAAAAACAGTTTTTTGTTGGAACTGGAAGAAATCTCTAATTTACTACTAACTCATGTGCGGTGTCTCACTGTTGTCTCAAATGAAACAAGTCAGTGGCAATTGTGGAATTTTGAGAACGCCTTCTTTTATACGTGCCAAAAACCTTGACCAATGTTTTGACATGTATCACGCAATGCTTCAACTCAAGGTTCAAACTCAAGGCTATCTTGAAAAAGTTAGAGTTCAAGTGGGCAAAAGCTTTAGAAACAAGGGACGACCTCGGATTGTTGTTCAAACAAATGCCAGAAATGTTGCCGAAAGGCCTTGGGAGAAGAAAAACTGACCGTCCGACCGTTTGTGGACAACAGCCGCGGATACTGGCAAAATCTGATTGGAGGACCGATAAGCGCCAGAAGCAGACACGCGACTGTGCCTTTGATTTTCGAATTGACTAAAACGATGTTTCGTCAAATAAAAAAATGTATCGAATGCATTCCATAAAATGGAGAAATGTGTATGTGTGTATATGACTGTCGTTTTGCAAAAAAAACGCTGCCACTTATGCATAATCTCACAGAAAATTAGGTGTTCTTCAGCTCGAATCACTGTCTTTCCTTCCCCATATTTCCCATATTATTATTCATTCATTTTATTGAAAAATGATTTACCTCTAAAGCAAGTAGCGATTCAACAGATAATATTGTCATGAAGGGGGCAACATGCTACAACGCACAATGAATACACACTCAGAGAATCTTTATATCGTTACCGTTTTTATGCGGAACGGTGGAATTGACAGGCTGCAACCAGCCGAGTAACGATAAAATGTGTTCCAGGGGTTGGTAGGATGACACTGGCCGCCTATGGAAGGAAAGAAGTTTGCGACCCCCGCACTATAATTTCTATATGCACTCAGTTTACCGTTCGGCAGTTCTCTAAGATCATGTACAGAAAATATTGGACTCAATAAAAATGGAAATGGCAAAGGAAAATAAGAGAAGGATCAGATAATTAACAGGAATAGTCAGGGCCGGCCGAGGCTTCTCCCGCCTGTTCTATGAGAAATAAATGAATGAGGGAAAGGAAGGAACTGTGCCAATTCAGATCATAAACCGGAACAAAAAAGAGAGGCGGTAGCAGTTTTCGAGGGATGAAAGAGATGGGATACTCTCATTCAAAAATTGCTGCGAACAGATATTTCTCGAAAGAGGATTAAACGCTTTGATTGGCCATTTTCAGTTTTGGTTTGTGAGCGCAAAAAAGTGAAATAGATCTTTCAGGTGACATTATGCCTGATCATACCACACCACATCTATGACCTTTCCACGGGCCATCACAATCGCTACAGTTTTTAACCGCAATTTCTCACTCAGAAACGACATTGAAACAGTGTGGGTGGCTGTTTTTTATGGGACCGATAGTAAACTTAAAGAGAACACAAAATTTGATGGGCAAACTGCAAACTGGGAAACGCTAACCAAATAAAGCATGTTGACAGACATTGCAAAATCGATTTGCAGATAATATTCAAATGTCGAGAACTCAAAAAAGAGGGAATAACCGAATTCGAATTCAAACCTCAACCTTGGAAGGAAAAAGAAAAATGAGGGAAAAGGTCTACCCGGTCATTTAACGAAACGAAACCACCCTTGCGATAAAAATGACCTGAATGAATATTTATGGAGGTGCGTGCGCCAGCCGCGAAGAAGACCGTGCTTACAGTTTTTCTTCATTTCGAAATGAAGCGCTTCATTGTTCTGCTATGCTTTCATTATATTTACATTTACAAAAATAATGAGGTTTTAGGTGTTTGTTACCGTTCTATTGCGTGGAACGTTTAAATGTATCAGCTGGACAAAAACTAAAAAAGCGGAAGGAAATAATTGAAAGAAAAAAATGCAAACCAGACATCTATACCACACTTCAAAATCGAAAAAAAGGTTGACCGCGACTAATCAGGTAGGTCAAAAATTGTGACATTTTTGATCCCTCCACTTTTATTTCATTTCAGTTATCAAAAACTACCGGGTTCAAAAATGTAGACTACGCAATTTAAAATGTATAAGTAAACAGTACAATTTAAAAAAAAAGATGTTCAAAGAAATCTCTTGAAGAAACTCGATTTTTTTCATTTTTTGCGTGCAGATGTCACGACCGGAATGCACGAGACTCTATCAAGTACAATATGTTTTGCACTGACGTTTTTTTCCCTCTTATCAGTTGGAATAAGAAGAACAAGAATAGTTCCAGCCGGGCAGCCGCACCCATCAGTTTCATAAAGTCATTTTCTGTTTTGAAATGCAAAAAAACGATTGATTTCGAATGGAGAATCTTTGAACTACCGCGTGTTTCTATTGTTCCCTTTCAGAATGAAAAGAAGAACATATTTCAGATCGCGAGGAAATGAAATTGAAAGTGATGGTCAGAAGGAAAAACAGGAACATTTCTTTTGAAATACATAGCAATAAGGAAGCAAACAATGTGATAGAGTACTGTACGGAGCACAAAGATCGATATTTTTCCAACAAAAAAAAGACATTTGCATGGGGTTTTTGTGATGAACTGAATAAAAAATGAAGGGTTTTCAAGAAAGTTGCATTTTTTATTGTTACCCATACAAACCTATAAAAGAAACATATTTTCAAACAGACACGTTTTCCACACGTCTGCCTACCCAACCAAAAGTTGAATTCTCCATTCCCAATTTTCACTTCTTCAAGATAATAATTCACGGCTTCATCTCAACTCCATATTCATTCAACTGCTTCTCACGAACCAATCGGCACTTCCCGAGACCTCTTTCCTTACAGCTGTCATCATTTTCAAGTGGCCGTTCGTGCTTGCTTCTGCTGCAGCTGCTCATTGATTAGGTTCTCTATTAGAGGGAAGATGTTCGTTTCATTATTATTTTTTCTTTTTTTTTTTTGATTTTTTCTAATGCGCAAACTAAGACATTAGCAATGAAATTTTCTCATAACTATCAAGTTAGGTCTGTTTATCTATCTTCAGTACATTTTTCAATTCAGGTTTGTCGGTTATTTCTGCAGTGCTATTACTTACCGCACTATCTTATCTTATCACTGAACACTCACTATGTTTTCCTTTCTCTTCCTTCTCAGTACATTATCCTCATCAAACGTTTTTCTTAGTTCACAAGTGAACACATGGTACGAAAGGCATACATCGGCCAATTAGAAAGGAGTTTTGTGGGCTCGCAAAGCAAGTGAGCAATCACATTTCGTGTTTTATTGCACTACATGGTCCCCATCATTGCCTTCATTTTTCTCGCGTCTTGTCCTTCTCGACAGAAGCCAAGAAATAAGCATCCTCGGGATCTCTATCTCTCTTCTCATCGGCCCACCGTCTCTCATGTACGTGAAGCCATAAATTGTTAGGCGGTGGACTGAGGGCACTTCACAAATTACACAATCATCCCTCAGAGATGGCGCTTCTTTTTTTCAATTAATTTTGAGTTTGAGCAAGTATCAGAAAAACCTTTTCTTTTGTCATGTGACAATCATTCTACAACATATAATTTTTTCCGGATACTTTCCCACTATTTGTTACTTTCGCTCAACTTTTTATCAAAACACAATACCTCCTACTACTAGCAGACAATAAACATGTTTGTATGAATCAACCATAGCATCGCATAAATTATACCGATAATCGCCTATCCATCAGTCTCCTCATCATCATTCTTCTTTCTCCTACTCCTCCAATCAGTCAGTACAAGTTGTTTCAGGATGCGAAACTTGTTGGTAACTTTGTACGTGTTCTTCTCTGTGATTTCCCTTTTAACAGCTGAAAGCACATTAGTTTCTGTTCATGTGGTAAGTCTAGTTTTCTGCAGCTTGCTTCAAATTTTATTCAGATTTTCCGCCATGGAGCAAGAGCACCAGTCCAGAATGTGACATCGGAGGAGGCAAGAAGTCACTTCTATCGTGGTTTGGGACAACTGACGGATGTATGTTTACTTAAACAAAATTAATGAGTTTGTGTCCGATGTTATCTTTTGTCACATATCCCAATCACAAAAATTTCTCTTGTGTTAAGGAAGGGATTGAGCAGGCGAAGATTATTGGAACACTGCTGCGGGAGCGATATGTCGACAGTGGGTTTCTGGATGCACGGATGATCTCGTCAGAAGTAAGAATTGAACTTCAGAGTACAGAAAACGGTCAAAGTTCTGTTTTGTAGGTTCTGTTCCGAAGTAGTCCAGTGGAACGATGTTTGATGACAATGCAAACGATTGGCAATACAATGTTTCCTAATGCTACTCCCCCGGTGCAAAGTATGGCACGAGACGAAGATTTTGTATGTAAAAAACAATATTTAAAATTCAAATCAGCAAGTTTTTTTTCAGCTGTTGCTTCCCAAACTTGACTGCCCGTTTTTGTATGACGAATATCAGAAGAACTTCAATTTGACGGAAACAGAACTAGAAGTCGCTAAGAAAAACATTGTGAGTGGGAAACCTTAAAATGAAAATTGTTTTTCCGACTTTCAGTGGGATATTAGTGAGCGAGCGTTGCAAAGAGCTGCAAATGAGACAGAACATCTCAAGAATAGATCACGAGATAACATTCCCGCGTTGATGTTAGAGAAGAAAGCAGGTCTCGCAGTTCCGGCTTGGTTTGACGATGAAGCATACCACGAAGCGGAATATGTGTTTTACAGGGTATTTAATCTTCATTAAAAAATATATTTGAGACTGCTTTTCAGGCGTTAGCTGTAATGTCTTCTGTTGGACCATATTACAGTCCTGAAGGCATAAAACCAAAATCTGGATACTTGATGAACATAGTATTGAAGAATATTAACGAAACTGTTGAGTGTCGCATGCAGAACAAAACGGAATGTGGCAAACAATTCAAGGCGTATAGTTCGGTAGGAAGAACTAGCACAACCACAATTCATGTACATTCAAGTTTTAGCATGATATTCTGGTTTTATCCTTATTGGAATCATTCGGAATCCGGGAGGCTGCATTGGGAAAAGACAGAGCTCCAGAATTCTTGGCCACAGTGATCATTGAGACGTATATTATCAATGGACAACCATTTGTTAAGGTCAGGCTTTCACCATAGACATCGTTATCTTGCAAGTTTTCAGTTGATCTACCGCAAACATCCAAAAGATCCAGACATGCTTATTCTGACCGGAAATGTCAGAAACTGTCCAGAAAACAAAGAGTTCTGCGAAGCCGAACGTTTCACATCTTGCTGCGATGCTTTTATGACTTCAGAACCAGATATACAGTGTTATGGAGCAGAAAGCAAGTGGAAAATGACGCGGATTTCATGGATTCTCGTTGCAATTGCTATCATCTTCCTAGCACTCATTGTTATTTTGGGTGTATGTTTGCTTCGCTTGAGGAACAGAAACTCTATCAATTTGAAAATTTGAGAAATGATATAATATTATTATTAAACGGTGCCCCTCAGGTTAAATGCTTTATTTTTGAAATACAACCGAATAAATTTTCTGTGACCAAACAAACTACATTCACTATCTATAAACATTGGAAAACATTCGCGAATTCAATTCCTTCATATTTGATGTCATTGTCAATTTTAGTATCTTCTAGAATGACAGTTCCATCAATTTTGAAAATAGTGATCCACGTGGTAAACTGTTTGTTTTCAAATGGTTTGGTTGCGTCGGCGGGAACCTCGGAAGTTTTCAAAGCGACAATAATCTCGTCCTTTGTTCCTGCAATCAAAATGTTATTGGTGTACGTTTTGCAGTTTTTCTGACCTGGAATGAACTGGAAAGCGCTAAATCCTCTTTGCGGTTCTAACTTTCCAACATTCATGACCTTCGTGTCACAGAAACAATCCGATGTACTCAACAACATGTTCGCACCTGAACATTGATACCTCTTTATCATTTCCGATGAATCAGTGAAACAAACCGGTCATATAAGCTTCGGCGGCATTGAATGGCTGCTTAGACGCGTATCGTGGCAGGAAAAACCACTTTTTGTGAACATCAGACCAGTGAACCGCTTCATGGATCATGTACCCGGGGAAGTGAATTCCAACAGCTCTCCTCAATTTCACAAATCGGGCCGTCCAATCTTCTGTTCGCATCGCACCGTTTGGAGAAATGATCTGGAATGTAGACATACGGTGTAAAGGAAACGATTCCAACGTACTCGAATGAACATTTCATCGTCATTGATGTATTCGCCGGTGCGACTTACAACTTCGTGACCGCTGCTTCCAAGATAAAGTTCCTCGTTGCGAACTGTCATCCATTCTCCCTTGAACGCTAAAACAATCACTGCATTCATCAAAATGATCATGTTAAAAACTTACGAGTGCTTGAAGACCCATCTCCAGTGGAAGCAATGACCCATGGAATAGCTGTTCCGTTTCTAAGCCAATAAACTACACCGATTTTGTCGTCGACAGAGAGCAATCTGTTCCGATATATCTTCAAGTCACTCATTTCCATAGACTTTTGGTTGAAGTTTAAGTTTGAAGTAATATTAACGTCACCAAGCCAGTGAATGAATGACGAAGTGCGGTTCTAAAAATTAGAAAACAAGAAACTCAGAAGCTGTTTTCAAACTAATGTTACCTGAGAAAATGCAAGTGCTCCATACTTGACAGTGCTGTACCAGCTGTGACTGTTTTTCGATTTGCTGTCCATGTCAGTTATGATTGCCAATGGAAGTAGCATGTCGCTGTTCTTTTCCGGATCTACTTGAATCACCTCACATATGGCTAAATTGACTGGTTATTTGTTTAATTGACAATTAGCGGACTCACGTTTCTTGGTGGCTGATCCACTCGCATAAAGTACAGTGCCAAGCAATAATACCAGCAACAATTTCATATTGCGGAAGTGACTGAGTTGTGTGTGCAATAACAAAAGTTAAAGAAGCCCAAGGCTCAGAAAAAAACCGAAAAAGTGATCAGTCAACTGTTCTCCGTCTCCTCTTTCCGTTCTGGCTTTCGCACCTCTGTAACAACACATTCATCAAACGACAACTCGCATGAACTTTGTTTCTTCTGCTCAAAAACAGCACAAATAAGTCGGAAAAGATGGAAATGTGAGCTATCGAGGGTTTAAAGTGTGACAACGAAGGGGGAGAAGACAGAAGAGTATAAGCACCGGCAGGATTGATGAACCTTCTTCTCAGTTTTTTGTCCACTTTATGTGATCAGTCCGCCGGAGGGGTTTAGCATTGAAAATACGACTGTTTGTTTATCTGTTTTTGGGTGTGAAATTTCCGAGTTTCGTGCACAAATGGAAAGATAAGTACCTTCTCAGTGACGGTTGACGAAGTCTTCAGAAACATTGCTGACGACTGTTGTTGACAAAAACCAGTGGTTCAGTGTCTGAAGAGTGATACTGTTTTGCTACATTCGGGAAAAAATAGGAAACTCACATTTGAAAAATACTAACGAACACTTAAAGATATAAGACGATACGAATTTCAAAATTGAATATTTCTGTAAATATTGTACATAAAAAACGTATCACACCTGAATTCGTTAATTCACTGTTAAAATAAACAGAGTTCGGGCATTATCTTGAATGAACTGTATAAGCTGTAACAAAACACAAGTTTGGTTCAAAAGTAAGCAAAACACATAGTTTTTCGATATTTTTAATTATTTATTAATGTTTATAATACAAAATTTATTTGTTTTAATAACGTTTTACAATTAGAGTGCTACAGAATCTGCTTCGGCAGATTCTGTAGCACATTGTTTTTTGTATTACTTTTCTTTTTACGTGACCCCTTCTCCCTCCTCTCCCGGATCTCCCTGTCTCTCTTTGCGTGTGACCTCTAATTGTAAAACGTTATTAAAACGAATAAACTTTGTAATAAACTTTGTATCAGCCTGATGCGGCGTAGCCGCACGTTCAGGCTGGTAAGTAAATAGGGAAATTCAAACATTTAAAAGTATTTCAGGTTAAGATTGAATTGGTTGGCAAAGAGTTTCAATTTGATTATACATGGTTATGAGCAAGACCGCTGTAATTAATTTGAGTTTTTTCAGTACGTTTTACTCAGCATTCCCTGTTCTCACCCCATTAACCTGCCACTTTGATTGACACCTGTCACGATGTGTCTCAAACATCAAAGAGACAAAGAACCCGACTCATCTGCCATCTTTAGATAGCAGTGTTGTACAGGCCAGGTCAACCGCCCCCTCATCCGCACACGTGTCTGGTCCGCCCTGAAAGGTCAACCCCGCCCCGCTCACAAACAGTCCCTGTGGCCTAGTTGGGCCATTTTTATTCACCGGCTGCTGCTGTGGCATAATCGTGTTCACTTTATATCACTTTGTTAGCACCGCCAAACGGGCGGTATCAACTTCTGCTGTGTCATAATCATGTTCACATTATAGCATGTAGTTGGTACTGCTAGGCGGTACCGCTGCGGCTGTGGCGCCATCGCTCTCACATTATAGCACGCAGTTGGTACTGCCGGACGTGCGGTATCAGGTACTGCTGTGGCGCCATCGCTCTCACATTATAGCATGTAGTTGGTATTG